>CAJVPM010002237.1:0-10221 GCA_910592325.1 Scutellospora calospora | reverse complement strand
AGAAGTAGGACTATTAATAAACAAAGTTTTTTTTTTTTTTTTAGATAGAAAATATGATTAAAATATAAGAAATTTTGTAATATGATTCTTATCTAGACTATCTTTTTTAAGAAATAAATTCTTTTTAAGAGTTTTGAGTATCTTTCTAAATTTTAGTTTAGTAATATTAGATATATAGTTAGGAGGAATAGTTTTTTCTTTCTATTTAGCAGAGGTGTACTAACATCATATTTCATATATAGTATTAATATGGACCTATATAGCTACCTTATATTTTTTTATATCTTTGATATTTGTTACTAAAAAGATTTTCTCT
Organism: Scutellospora calospora; assembly: GCA_910592325.1. Taxonomy (NCBI): domain Eukaryota; kingdom Fungi; phylum Glomeromycota; class Glomeromycetes; order Diversisporales; family Gigasporaceae; genus Scutellospora; species Scutellospora calospora. Next base: position 9,905 of record CAJVPM010002237.1, on the reverse strand, counting down.
AGTATTGAGAATGTAAATTCATTGTTAGGTCTCTTTAGTATATCGTAGCTTGTTTTTTAAATTGCTTTGCTAATTTTACAGTTAAGAATAAAGTGTTCAATAGTTTGTAGATTGTTTTAGTAGTTTGAGCAAGATTCTAGTTCTTTTTGTAAGATATATCTTAGGTAGTAGCTAAAAGGCAGTGCTTTATGAGCAAGCTACCAAAATATATCTATTTTCTAGTTTAGAATAAATTTTGTTTTTATTCAAAGATTATTATTCAAGCTAGTGCTAGAGTTTTCTTGAGTATGAGTATTCTTTCTCAAAAGATAAAGTAAGAGAAGTAGCTTGGTAACTTTTTTAACTTTGAATTCTTCTCTTGTGATGTTATTAATTTTTAGATTTTCAAAAAGCTATAGCTAATTTGTATCTGCAATAATTTTGCCTTTAAGCCTCTTTTAGACTACTAGATAAAGTTTCTATCTTTTTGGCTATCTTTTTGTTTTAATTATTGTTTGGGAGAGAGTAATGAATACTGATATATCTCTTAGTATATAAATTTTGTTTGTTATTAGGTCTCTCTCTACTCTTGTCTAAAAGCAGTTACTAGTAAAAAGTTTTGTTCATATAGAAGTTAGTTTGAAGTCTAGAATATTTTTAAAAATAGGAACTTCTAGTTCTCCTTAGTTGCTTTCAAGTTAAAAAGTTGAGTATTGAGGAAGGAGTCTTGATTTGCTTTTGATTCAGTTTGTAATGATTTTATTAATCTTGTTGAGTTGTTTCCTACTAGATAGAAGCAGATAGACTGCATACCAAATTTTAGAGATTAAAAGAAATTTAATAATTAGAATTTTGCCTCTTAGTGATAGGTTCCTCAAAGATATATTTCTGATATTGTTTTTAATTGCTTTAATAGTGTTAGACCAGAAGTCTTTTTTGATAAAGCTTTTTAGATCTACTTCATATTCTAGGATCTTAATAGAATCTGAGTTGTATTGAAATATCTTAAATTTGTCTTGGTTTTGTAATTCTACATGATATATATTTTCTGTAAGTAGAACTAGTATTGATTTGAATTTATTAATTTTAGCTAGGATAGTCTTTAGTCTGAAATAGAGCCTGCTCTAAGAATAAAATCATCTGTGTAAGAAGCTATTTTAAAAGTAGATCTTAGAATATTTATTCTACTGATATATTCTTAGATAGATTAGATCAAGGGATTAATTGCTAAGACATATAGTAGAGGTAAAAGGGGTCTTCCTGTTTTACATCTTGTTCTACTTTAAAAGGCTTCAAAAAATTGCTTGAGTCTAAAATATATGCTTGTTGAGATGTGAAAAGTAAGGTTACAATTTTAATAAATTTGTTTTCAAAGCTCATTTTGTTAAAAACTAGTTGTATAAATTAATGGCTAACTCTGTTGAATACTTTTTGTTAGTCTAAAAGAAAAGCCAGTATTGTTTAGACCAGTCTAATTGGTTCTTTAATACTGTTATAATATCTAAGGCAGTATCAGAAATAGATCTTCCAAAGACAAATGCCTATTGAGCTGAGTTAATAATTTCATTGCATATGATATTTAGTCAGTTTGCTAATATTTTCATAAAAATTTTGGTATCTCTGTTAACCAGAGATAAGATTGTTAATGGAGTATTCCAAGCTATGATAAAATATATAAACTACTCTAGTTTTAAACTAGAGTGGTTTATATGTTTTATTATAGCTTGGAGTACTCTATTAATAACTCTAATGAGAGAGATTAGTTTCCAGTTGTTTATGCTCTTTAAGTTATCAGATTTCTTTGAAATAAGTATAATCAAATTCTTGTTTCAAGAATGTAGAATTTGTCCTGTTAGCAAAATATAGTTAAAGAGCTTAGTAAATATTAGGACCAGAGCTTCTTTTAGAATTTTATAGAACTCGTATATGAGTTTGTTTGGGTCTAGTGATTTGTTGTTTAGAAGTTTGTCAATTATTAATCTGATTTCTTCTTCTATTATCTTTTTAATTAAGGTGTTATTTGCATTTTGTGAGATTTTTGAAGTGTTGTATAGAAGCTTCTCTGCTACTAGAAGATCAATATTTTTTGATTTGTAGATATTCTCATAGTAGTATTTGATATAAAGTAGATTATTGACTGTATTTGCTAGACCAGAGTAACTTGAATCTTTGATATTTGAGCAAGCAGATATTGTATATCTAATTTTATATTAAGCAAAAATACTTTGTAGATTTCTCCTTTTCTTTAATCTATTTAGCATTAGATCTAACTTGCTATCTTTTTAAAAAATATTGTAGTTCTTCTTGAAGCTATGTTTCAGTTTCTTTAAGTGCAGATTAGAGATCTGTAAGCCTATGATCTCTAGTTATTCAGTTGTTTATACTAGTTAGTCTCCTCTGTAAAATTTGAATCTTCTTTTCTGGAAGAGGGTTTTGTTTAGCTGTTCTGATTATTGATTGGATTATGCATTTATGTAGGTTATACTTATTGAGATTTTTGATTTTTTAAAGTTCTTTGAGAACTTCATTCTTAGTTTCTAAGTTTAAAAAGGATTTTGGGTTGAATCTCCATAAGGTAGTATGTATAGAGGTTAATTTAAAGCTGATAGTGCAATTAACAAGAAAGTAATCTGAGTTGCCAAACTATGTTTTTACTTTTTTTTTTAGAAAGCTATAGTTTGAGTTTATGAATATATAGTCAAGCCTTGTAGCTATTTTGTAGTTATTTCTAGTGTTTTAATAGAAAGTTAAAAAAAGGTTATTTGTTAAAGTTTCTGCTATGTTAGTAAAATCTATTATTATATCTTTAACTAGCTTTCTGAAGAGATTATTCTATATTGGTACTTGGCTTATTTGATCTTTTAGAGAGTTTAGGTTAATATTGAAGTCTTTTGTTATAAGGTGTTGAAGACTAGCTATTAAAAAAGTTAATTCTGTCTTTTAAATTTGGAGGTGTATATATGTTGATAACTAAGAAGGCGTTATTTTTATAGAAGATTTTTGCTTGAATTACTTGATTATTAAAAGAAATACTTGCTTTAATAATTTTGGTTTGTTTGTTGCTAGCTAGAATTGCTACTTTTAAAGACCAGAAAATATCAAAATTCTATTGCTAAGCTAGAAAGTTTCTAGAGTTTGTGTTATTAAGATTTGTTTCTTGTATTGTAATAATGTCTAGATTGTATGATTTTAAAAGAGTTAGAGTTTTGTGTACTTTGACCTTATTGTTTAGACCTTTGATATTAAGAGTTGCGATTGTAATTTTTTTTATAATTAGATAAGATTGTTTTTGAATTGTTGTTAGTTTGATTTAATGAGAAGAAGAGTCCTGTTCAAAGATAGCTGTCTCTGTTATTACAATATTGTTCTTATGTATTTTTTTCTTCTTCTTTTTCTTGTTTTTCTGTATATCTGCTATTGCAGTTTCACTTTCTGGTTTGGATAATTCTGAGCTAAGAGATGAGGTATTTGTCTTTTGTACTAGGTCAGAATTCTTGTTCTCTGTTTTTTCTATAGTATAATTCTGGTTTAGAGAATTTCTTTTTTCACTAGCTATTTTTGTTAATAGAGTATTAATTATCTCTTTAGATGTTATAAGTTATAATTCTTGTTTAAGTTTAGTCTAAACTTAAATATAAAAATTTTCTGAACTATGTTCTGGCTTCGTTTCAGAGTAGGTTTGGTTTTTCTCTTTTTGTAATTTTAATTTCTTGTAATATGTGTATAAAGCAATTATATTTTTTAACTCTTCACAATTTTTCTTTACATAATCTTCTTTTTTACAATAGTAGCATATTTTTAGTACTTCCTTTTACTCAGTGCTGACTTTGTGGTTACTAATATATATAGTTCTTAGGAGTCTTTTAGAAAAGTTTAGGTCTTTAGTTGTCTCAAATAAGACAATCTACTGGTCTGAGCAAACTGACGTTCTTTCAAAAAGTAGAGGCTTAACTGAAGAAATAGTTTCAAAATCTTGAAAGATTTTTAAGAAGAGTTTATTAGTTTGTTTTTGTTTTCTAATAGTATATTTCTGACCTTAATAGAGAGAAAGCTTCTTTTCAAGTTAATAGGAATATATCTAAAGATCATTTGTTTAAATAAACTGATCTCTTCTATTGCATAGTACTGTTGTTAGATTTTATTTTTGAAAACAACTTCTAGGTAGGCTCTTTTTTCTCTGCTGAAATATAGTTTAGTAGCTAAAAGATTCTCACCAAGAGAGTTTGTTAGAGATAAAATAATATTGTTTGTAAATATGTTGTTAAGGCTTTGAACATCAAAGACCAAAACATTTTCATTTTTAGAAAGGATTTTGTTTTTGAGAATCTCTTGTTTGTATGTAGCTTTACTATTTCTGAGTTTAATAAACAGATCTGACTATTATTTAGGTTTTGGTTGGTCTTAGCTATTAGTTTTGAGAATAACTGTATTATCAAGTAGCTTAGTTTTAGTCACAGTTTCTATATTTGAACTAATTAGCTCCTTTACGTGACTTTTGTTTACAACATAATTCATATGTTGCTTTGTTGTTTCTTTTTCAAAAGAAGAAGTAGAACTTTTGTTGTTTTTACTTGTGCTTATTTTTGTCCTTATCAAATATTTCTACTTCAACCTTATTTGCTTAGTTGTTGTTTTTTTGCTCAAAAGTAGTAATATTTTTATTATTTGGAATATTCAGTAGGGTTTCTTTATTTTCTTCTTTTAGATATAAAGAGAGGTTGAAGATTTTTTTGTTGTCTGAGAGCTTAGTTTTTTTGTTTTTGTTGGTACCTATAGTGCTTATGAGTAGTTTTCTCTTTCTAACTTTAGGAGTTTTAGCCTTGTTAGTATTTAAAAAGAAATTTTCTGTATGTTTTTTTATTATTTTACTATATTCAGTCCCTCAATTAGAGAGAACAGAAAAGAGTTTTGAAAAGTATATTTAAACAAAGTTTTAAAAAAGTATATAGGCAGAGTTTTGAGATATAGTAGTCATTATATAGATATTTTATTAGTCTTCAAAAAGATTAAAATATTAATAGTTTTGATATATATTCTACTAAATAACAAGAATATCAAGAAACTCTTACAACAATATATTATTAAAAAGAACTAAGAAAATAAAAAAAGAAATATCAAAATTATCATAATGAGTAACTTCAATGATATCTGTTCTAATCTTTTAGATTAAAGCAACAAAAAATTGAAAAGAAAACAAATGTTTCTACTATTAGTCTAGTTGAAAACTCTATATTCAAAGATGCATATAAGAAGATTCATCCCTATAAAAAAAAATTTACATGAGAAATTAAGCTCTAGAATAGACTATATTTAGGCTTCTAAGAACCGAATTCAGAGTCTAATAAAATATAGAATTGCTGAAGTAAAAGATTATACTTGTGTAATTTATAATAGACTTTAGTTAAAATAGCAGATCAGTAGTAGAAAGTAAGAGAACAAAAAAAAACATACCCTTATACTTAAAAAAGCAACTAATAAAGAGTAAGAAGTATACAAAGTGAATTTAAATAAATTGGTAAAGAAAAAGTATACTACTTATATACAAGAGTTACTAATAAAAGAATTTTATCAGAAAAGTAACCTAGATATGCTATAGGATACTATCTCAAGTTGTATTTTAAAAAATATATACAAATCACTACTAAGTAAGAAAGTATATATAGGATTACTTTTAGTTAAGAATAGTAATGATAGTAACAAAATTCTTAAGGATCTAAAAGTCTAAGTAAATTATATCATATATGTATAGAAGAATAAAAAAAGCCTATTGAAACAGAAATGAGAGATAAATAATTACTATAATTAATAAAATTAATAAAAAGCTAGATTTAACAATAGAAAAACTAGCAGAAAAAAGTTAGATAATTAAAAGAGTTAAGAAACTTAAAGTATAGTAGAAGATTATTTATACTAAAGCTTAATATAAAAGAAGAAAGAAAGATTTAAATAGTATTAATATAGTAGTAAACAACAGATATACTACAATTCAAAATGAGTTTAAATATATACTGAGTAATTTATATGAGAGATTATCTAATAATATTAAGCATAGAGTTAAAGTAGAAAGCAAAACAAATTTCTTCTATTTACAGAAGAAAATAAGGTACAAACAGAAGTAAGAATATATTTTATAAAATAGTTTTGAAACTATAAAATAGATACTAGTTAAACAAGTCAAAAATGAAGCTAAGCTTATAAACTGATAGAAAAAATTGATAAAAACATATATGAGTCTTTAAAGAAGAAGTTATTATTACAAGAATAGCAAGAAGTACTAAGAGATGTTAAATTCAAATTAGCTTCAGACTCTTCAGAAATTAGTTATCTGCTAATAAAAAAAGCAAATAGTCTAGAATAAAAAATATTTTTAGTATTAGCAAACAAATATTTTAAAAAAGAAAATATTCTAATAAAATAGAAAATTAGTCAATTATATCTAATATCCAAAGAAGAGGATTAGAATTATAATTTATCAAATATTAGACTAATTGTTTTACTTGAAGTATTTTAGAAACTAGTAGTCTAAGTAATAGGCAAAAGGCTAAACAAAATATTAACAAAGTCTAACATATTAAAAAAACCAAATTATACAAGGTTATTAGATTGTAATACAGGTAGTCTTATTCATATTATGAATAACTTTATCAAAAAAGCTCAGAAAAAGAACAAAAAATATAAATACTTTTTCAAGATATGAAAAAAGTCTTCAATTCAGTTAGCCTAATCATACTAGAAAAAGCTCCAAAGAGAATAAAAATTCCTGCTAATACAACAAAATTCCTGCTAAGTCTGTTCGAGTTAAGAAAAATAAAAATTATAATAAGCTATAAATTAACAAAAGAGTTTTCATCAAAAGATAGTCTTAATTAAAGTAAAGTTGTTTCATTGTTTTAGCATATTTTTTATAATTTATTACTTTGTGTAATTCAAAATAAAGAAAAACTCAGATATGAAATAAGCCTAAAAAAGTCTTATAGACTTAAGATATAACAAAACTAAAAATATAGCTAGAGATAAAATATTCTAGCATATACAAATAATACAATATAGATTGTAAAGTCAAAAGAAAAGCTTTTAGAAAATTATTAGAATTTCTAATGAATTCTATAAATTAAATGATATTGAGATTAATAGAAAGAAATCAGAATTACTAATAATAAATTATAAACAAACTTGTAGTAATAGCAATGCAAACTTTGCTATTAGAGTTGATAATAATAAAAATATAGTATATACAAAAAAGAAAGCAGAGGTTATCAGATATCTAAAAGTTTAGATTTCTTTTTTTTTATTTTTAAGGTAGCTTACATTGCTAAGCATATTTTATTAGTTTGATATATAAGGTTTCATATGGAGTTCTTCTATAGTTTGTAATTATATGAAGAGTATACAACAAGCTATATGTATAACTTTAGTCATTATCTAATTTAAATAATCCACTACACAGATAATAGACTATCTAATTAGTTCTATACTATACTATATATCTATAACCTGCCTATGAGTTACTTATTTAAATACTTTGTTCAACTAACTCATACTGCTACAAACTAATATCACTATAATAACTAACACCTAACTATTTAAATCAGCTAGCTCATTACAGATCTATTTACTAACTTTAGCTTAGGTTCTCTCGATATATTTATTACTTAACATATTGTAAGTATGCAGAGCTTCAGTTAACCTTGAAGCATATCTACTAGAGTAGTCTGTGTTCATTTCATGAATTTATCTAGCTTAGACTCTTTTAGATATTCATATAAATTTAGTTTCTACTATAGCTTTTTACTAGTTTTTTGTTTGCTGATCTCTTTAGATGTTTTATAAAGTAGATCCTCTCAATTTAGTTAGCTGCTAAGTCAAGTTGGTGTTGCTAATTCTTTTTGTGGAATGGACTTACTTGTATCTCACTTGATCAGTGTTGGCAAATGACCTAAGTCATAACATTTTTTTAATATGACCTTAGTCATATAATCATATGACTTGTCATAGGTCATATTTGTAGGTCATATTAAATAATAGTAAAAAAAATTTTTGCTATAAATTTTTCTATATTAAAAAGGTCATAAGTCATATCAATATTCATTATGACCAAATGATCTATGACAGATCATAGAGGTCATATAGGTCATAACAAGTCATAGGCCAACACTGCACTTAATCTATATTTTCAGAGTAACAGTTTTTTTTTCAAATTAAATATTAGCTAGTGTGACTATCAAAAGCTATACTACTTTACTAACTCAGAATTTCTACTATGTAGGTTCCCTGCCTGTAGATCCTATTAAGATTTATTTGTGTAATAATACTTTTCTCTAAATACCTCATACACTTCTAATATCTGAATAATATTAGTGCAATATGATTTACAGGGTTACAACCTCAGAAATAAATAGAGTTTACTGTAAGTTAAGTACAAAGGTCTAGGTAATTATTCAAATTTATCAATAGTAGGATTTGAACCTTAGACCTCTTGTATAGTAATCTGATAACCTAACTATTATACTAAGATCACCAGATCTTGGAGTTTAGATTTCTAAAAAAAGGAGGTAGTGAATGCAATATAAAGATTATTGCAAAAGAAGTTATAAAAATATGCAAAATAATAAGATTCAAAAGAATATCTGCTAGCTAATTTGTCAATCTGAACAATAGTATATTACTACTATATATTAAGTATAGGTTGCAGATGATATTTTTATCTAAAGCAAAATATGACCAAATTCAGAGACCTATTTGAATATTGATTAAGAACAAACTCAAGCTCACAAAGTTAATAGCTAATAGCATATATAGTCATATAGGACTCTTAAGACTCAAATCTATCTAGCAGAACTAGTTAGTATATTATTTTATAAAACTCTCAATACAGCTAACCAAGATGTTGGAATAGGTATTACAATACAACTCAGAGTAAAAGATACTCAATTAAAATACAAGTCTAATTTTAGTATCTTTAACAAAAAATACAGACTTAATACTTACAATATAAAGAATAATTTGTCATATAGTATTATTAGTAATATAAAGAAATTAGACTTTAAGTTTCAAGAAATGTTTAGAAATACAAACAACTTAGAAATAGAAAGCACATCCCAATTTTGATAAAAAATAATAAGAAAAATAACAAAATATAAAAGTTTCAATATATACAGTCTTCGTTTTACGGTTATTATTATAACTAACTATTATCTTGAGAGTAGAAGACCTTAGTTCTTATACTTTAAAAGTATAGAACAGTCAAAATAACAAAAAGAAACAGAAATACTACTGACGACAAAGGTCATCAACTTACAACACTCATAAAACAGGCCGCTAGACCTCAAGCCTACTCAAACCAGATTATAAGTATGGCTAATAGAAAAGAATATAGTTCTGAAGAAACCCAAGACGGAGTTTATATCTCTAAAATCATCAAAAAGCAAAAAACTTCTTCTTCACATACTACTGACGGAATTTTTTCTACAAAAAGTGGGCAATCCAGCTCACCCCTGTTAGATTCCAACATGACATCATATGTTACACAAGAAACAATAACAACAACACATCACATGCAGGAATCTGATATAAACAAACAGATGTGTAATGACATTGAAATAGAAATGACCATCCCCAATCAGGATACAGACATATCAAATGATATTCTACTTGCACAAGATTATCAATCAACAGATCATAACATATCAGATCAAGCGCAAAGTAATTATACTTCTTATAGCAATATAGTCAGGGGATTTTCTAACAAAAGCATGGATATAATCAATCTCCTCAATCCTGGTGAAGCAAGAGGATGGCAAACAAAAATAGACGAAGTAATCGAGGCAAAAATAAAAGAGGAATTTAACTATGATATATGGAATTACGATAACATTCTGGAAGCATTAACAACAACTGAAGGCATCACAAAATTTATAACATACAAG
>CAJVPM010002236.1:0-10224 GCA_910592325.1 Scutellospora calospora | reverse complement strand
TAGGTAGTAGGATTTATTTAATAAAGAGCTCAGTTTATAAAAGCAAACTATCAAGAGCTATCCTTTATTACGAGCGAACCCGCTCTTATTATATACATTTACATCAATATGTTTCTTATAACTCTTTTAATACTTAAACATATTTTAACTATTAAATGTCTTATAATACTTAAAACTCTTTTATCTCTTTTAAGTATTTTCCCTCTTTTATCTCTTTATGTATTAAAACTCTTATAACTCTTTTAATACTTATAAGACTTTTAACTCTTTTATCTTCGAAAAGCCCATTAAAGGCTAGAGATCTGCATACCCATATGCAGATACTGCAGCTCATTAGCTTCTGACCCTCATGTGCCTCTGGAGTAACTTTCACGTCTCACATTCTCCTCCTCTTAATTTATGCGTACCACGCATAAATCATACTGGGATTCAACCATAACTTCTCAATTTCTATTACTTGGATATCACTATACGTCAGGTATTCCAATTATTAGAACCACAGTTACCACAGTTCATCAGATAACTGGAACTAAATTAAATAACTACAACCAACTACAGTACATTGGGCCAGTTGGAATCAGAGATTATGGTTAATCTTAGTATGTCAAGATTGCCTAACAAGTTATTAGGTAAGTATTACTTGAATAAAATAAATAAAAAAGGATTATATTGTTATGCTACTTTAACAGTAAATTGGAATTAGGACTTATTCTATTCTTAGTCTTTAGTTCAGATATTTTACTGCATTAAATATTAGATGTACAATCTCTAATCTTTCTAATTATGTAACTAGTTTCATTATCTTTAGTTATCTCTTCTCCTTTTGCATAGTACCTATTAAATTTGCCAGTATTAGGCTATATTATGCGACTTACAGGTTTCTTAAATTAGTATTCTCAATTCTGAATCTAGTCATTATCAACATTATAGCATTACAGAAAGGTTGTCAATCTACTATCCTATCTCATAGTATTATGTATTGCATCTCATAGTCATTACTAAATAAAACAAAGGGGTTTGATTACTGGGACTAAACCAATCTTTATTAATTAGCAACCTAGATAACTATATCAAAAGAGACAGTTAGATTTAATAGGAGGAAGTTCTAAAGCTTAGGTTACCTTTCTTACTACTAAAAAACAGGTTAATTATCACTTTGGGGGTACAGTAATTATAATTGAATTGATGAGTTTCACAAAGATAACTTTATTATACCACTAAGTAGAGTGTTAAAAGTAAGATATTTAAAAAAAGTATAAGTTAAGTAGTAGAATTTATTTAATAAAGAGCTCAGTTTATAAAAGTAATCTATTAAGAGCTATCCTTTATTACAAGTGAACTTGCTCTTATTATATACATTTACATCAATATGTTTTTTATAGCTCTTTTAATATTTAAATATATTTTAACTATTAAATGTCTTATAATACTTAAAACTCTTTTATCTCTTTTAAGTATTTTCCTTCTTTTATCTCTTTATATATTAAAACTCTTATAACTCTTTTAATACTTATAAGATTTTTAACTCTTTTATCTCTAAAAAGCCTATTAAAGGCTAGAGATTTGTATACCTATATGCAGATACTGTAGCTCATTAGCTTCTGACCTTCATATGCCTCTGGAGTAATTTTCATATCTCATAATATCATCTCAAACTCACTTCAAATTAGAATTTCAAAATTTACTCAACTTAAATAAGACAGATTTTTTCTAATATTCTACTAATTTAATTCATCTTCTTTACTTCTTGGCTAATAATAGAAGCAAAACTAAATATTAAAGATAAGATTTTATAATAGATATTTATATTTTCATATTTAGAGATGATGAGTTAGTCACTTGAATTGTGTAATCTTCATATCACATAACTCAACAACCTATTGAAAAAGGTATTTAGATTTATTAAGCAGAGATATAAGACTTTGGTTATTGTTTTAGACCTAAATCATATAGTAGATCTTCTTTATGTTATAGAGTTTTTAACTTCTCTTAATTAACTTAAGCTAACTTATTCTCTTCTTTTAGAATAATCAGATAAAAGATTAAGTAGCAAGTTATCTTTTACTTAACAATAATTTAATGATTACTCTATTACAAAGAGTAATTAAGCAGTATTATATTATCATAAAAACAAGAATATAAATTAGCAAAAGTCTTTATATGGTAACAATTAGATAAGTAGTTTTACAATTTATATTTTTAAGATTTTATAAATTAGAAACAGAATACTTGATATTTCAGATCAGAGTTTAATAGATTTTATCAAAGATTTTAATATTAAAAATTAATTGCTCAATATTGAGCAAAGAGATAAAATGCTTTTTATTTATGTAAAATATATTATAATATAGAATTAAATAATTTAAATTGTTTAAATTATTATAATCATTAAAATAATTATAACAATTATAATCATTAAAATAATTATAATAATTATAATTATTAAAATAATTATAACAATTATTATTATTAAAATGATTATAATAATTATAATCATTAAAATGATTATAATAATTATAATTATTTTTTTTTTATTGTTATAACAAGGTCTTAATGCTAGTTAATTTTTATTAGATTATTTATAGATTTATATTATTTTTTTTAATTCAGCAATCATGCCATAACTTTATTTAGATTTGTTTTTTATTTAAAAACAATATTATTTAGTAATATACTATCTAATAACTAATTTTTTAAGCTATAACTCATCTGGTTATCCTATAAATACCTATGTGCAATTTGCTATAATAACCTTTGTTCTATATTAAAACAGTTTATAATTTATAAACTACAAATTAAAATAGAAAGGATACCACAATCTATTATAGATTTATATATTTTTTTTTTAAATTCAGCAGTCATGCCAAGACTTTATTTAGATTTGCTTTCTGTTTGAAAACAACATTATTTAGCTATATACTATCTAATGTCTAATTTTTTAAGCCCTGACTCACCTAGTTATTTCAAAGATACCTATGTATAATCTACTATAGTAACCTTTATTCTATATTTAGGTAGCTAAAAACAATAGACTACAAATTACTATAGGAAGGATACTATAGCTCATCATGACTAATTTTACATTCAGTTAATTAAAATTCTCTCTTTTACTTTCCTTGCTATGCTATCTATTACTATTTTAAGATTAATATTACAACTTTTTGTATTCTCATCTATTCTGCAGTTTGTTTTTTTCCTTGATAACCTTTCTTTTAGAACATATTTTCCTTTTTCCTTCTGAACATATTTTTCTTTCTTAGAGATTTTTCTCTTTTTCTCCCAAGCTTCTATATCTTTGCATCAGTTTTTTCAAACTTCCTTATACACCAGTTCTATCTAAATATTCCAGAACAGGCTCCAGAATCTAGTTGTTATGCTTTCAGATCTGATGATATTTTTGATTCTTTCAGCATCTTTTTCATACAGTATATATCTTAACCATTCTTTTCTTCTTTATTGTTTTGTTTTCTGCTCATATTGGATTGCTTGAGCTATACTCTTCAAATCCCAGTTTTCTTCTTTTTTTTTATTTTTGTCAAGCCATTTCTATACTTCATCTTTGATTTTTTCAAGTACTTGATATGCTTTTTTATAGATAACCAAGTGCTTAATCATTTCTTTTTCCTTTAAACATCTTTTGTATATACTATCTTTGTACAATTTCAGCTTCCTAAGATTTAGCATTTCTACTATTAGTAGGAGATTTTTAATATATTTGATTTTAAACAATCGTAAGTAGTTTACTTTAGTATTTTGGTATTGTTTGTGGCAGCTTTCAAGTATACCTTTAAAAGCTTTCCAATTCTGTTTCTGGATTCTTATTTGGTGTTTTATATTATTTTTCTTTCTTAACTAAGTCCATTCCATCATATATATTGTTTGAACTATCTTTTTAACAAAAGCTCTTAGCAGAGTTTTCAAACTAAGCTCTTTCTATTTAGGAATAAACTTTATATTACTGTTGCTAATATTGTTTAGCTCTATATAGTTTGCTTTATATATTCTTTCCTTTGTAAGTGAGTCTGCAAAGTCATTATATATATCACCTGAGTGGTTTTTAACCTTTGTCAGTATTAGCTGAACTGATTTACTTTTGCAAACCTTCTTAATTACACGTAGAATATTATTGTTTTTATACTTTAACTACTCATATGTCTTTTTATTCTTAAGACACTTCTTAATTGCAAAGATTACGCAAGTGCTATCTATTCTTATTTCTACTTTGCATCTATTAGAAACTAACAAAACTGCTACTAAACAAGCTACTAGCTCTGCATGCATAGATGAAAACTAGTTTTTTATTCTTTCCTTATAACTAAAAACTATACTATTTGCACTATCTATTTGAACTACACTAAATCTCATCTTTGTTTTATTTCTGGTATCTTCACTGAGTGAGCTATCTGTATAAAAGACTATTTCTTTTTCTTCTCTACTTGCTTCTAGTCTCTTCTTTAGTTCTGCTCTAATTCTTGTATTCTGAATAATCTGATTAATTAGCTTTGCTTCCTAGCTACTTTCTACTTCGACTTACTCTAGATTCTTAACTTTCTTAACTTTCTCTGCTTTGCTTTTTTGGGTCTCTTTTCCTATTTTTCCTAGGTACTTCCTATTGAATACTACTTCTGATATATTATTTTTCTTTTATATGAAGCTTGAGATATTGTGGATTTCCTTTAATACTACCTTTTGTTTTTGGCTGTTTTTCTTTAATTTAATTCCTTCTTTGTATACTTCTTGTTGACTGCATTCTTCCTGTAAGTTTTCTTAGTCTTCTTCTCAAATCTCAATTTCTACAAGCTTCTTTTCCTTTCTAGTAATATAACTGATTTCACTTTTCCTACCTTCTTTACCTTTTATGAATATCCATTCTTTCTTCCTTTTGTCAGCTGAGATTTTCTCTTCAGTTTCTTGTACTTGAAATCCCTTTCTCTTTTAATATTTCTTCTTTACTTCTCTTGATTTTTTGTCTTCTAGGATTTCGTTCTCTAAGGCTTGGAACTACTTTGCTTTTCTTCTAACATGTCTCTTTCCTTCTCTTACTTTGAGTTGTCTCCAAGTGATCATTTTTACTTGTTTATTATCTAATAGCTGATTTACATATCATAAATTAAGCTTGCTTATACTCTCTTGTGCTTCTTTTATATAATATTTATTAAGAATATTGCTAATGAGACAGTTTTTTCCTTCCTAAAGGTTTATAAGGTTCTAGCTTGCTGTAAAGTTGTTTTTTGTGATACTTAGACCAAATTTTTTTGCATGTTGTATTATTGTAGCTTCAAGGTTTCTGTACTTAGTCTTTTTCCAATTTGTATTTTCTGTGATAAGTATGTACTCTAGTATATTTATATCTAGTTGTAACTGCTTTAATTTCATTAATATAGTTATATCTAATAGCTGTTTGTATTCATTCTTATAAAGAGCTCTGATATATAGTGCTCTATATGTTTTTGCTATAGGCTTACTATACCGAATATATCTCTATACCAAAGAGTTGCATTCACGCATATGAATAGGAGCTTCAATTTCTATTTAATTAGTCAGAGCATAGGCTAGTGTATAGTATTATATGATTTTTTCTTTAGGCAGATATTTGCAAGTAGATATTCGAGCTTTAGAAACAATACTATATTGTTTATATATATTATCTGACTTGCTAAGAGTTTTTTGTATTTTAGTATATAAATTAGTTTTTCTACTTCTTTTTTGCAATGTAGGATACTTGTTCTCTCTTGTTTTTTTAAGCTTATCTAAACAGCTAGAAACCTTGTATTTTTTTCTAGTTTCTTGATTTTTACTTGGCTTAGAGGTGTTTCGATTTGTATGAATTTATCATCTTTTTCTTGCTTGTGAGGTCTTTAAGCAATTACTTTAGACTTTGCTCTATTTATCTCAATATCGTTTAGCATAAAAAAGCTGTTTAATACTTGTATAATTTCTTGTAATGCATGTCTAGATTCTGCTACCCATGTAGTATCATCTGTATATGCTAGTGCTAAAATCATAGCTTTTTCTGTTTTGTATGTTCATTTTTCAATGTCTATTAGCCACTGAAGCTCTATTTGGTATCTAATTCCTAGTTGCTATATTATTACTAGCAATAGGTCATAAAATATTTTTCACATTAGTAGAGAGTTTACTTCACCTTGATCTATTCTATTTTTAGCTATGAAGAAATCTGTAGGACTTTCATCTGTTATCACTCTTTTTTTTAATTATTAAGATCACTTCCTTGGTCGATTAGATTTTTATTAGTTTGTTATTTCGGAACTATCACATGAATAGTTTCCTAAGGTTTTATAGTTATATAATGAATGTACAACAAGCTACATGTACAACTTTAGTTATTGTCTAATTTAAGTAGTTCGCTATACAGATGATCGACCATCTGTTAGTTCTATACTATGCTACTATACCTGCAACCCACCTGTGAGTTATCTATTTAAACACTCTGATTATTAACTCTTCCCCTCATCTCAAACTAATGTTACCACTATGACCAACCACTTATGCTAGCTGGTTCACCCACAGATCTATTTCTCTGCATAGCTTAGATCCTCTTGGGATGCATATGCCCAACATATTATGAGCCGCAGAGCTCTAGTTAACTTCAGAAGTATTTCCTATCAGAGTAGTCATATGTCCATTTTACAGATTCACCTGAATTAGACCCTTGTTGATATTCATACAAACTCAGTTCCTGCTGTAGCTGTTCACCAGAAATAGTTCTCTGTTTCTTTGAAGCACCAATTAAAGTCTCTGTTCAACCAGAAGGAGTTTGAAGAATCATATCGCAAGTAGGTTAAAAGGTCTAATAATCCTGAAAGTCTTACTGATATATATAAAAGAAGAATTTGGAAGACTTTTCAGAATTTAAATGAAGATTTATTATTTTTACGAGAAGAGTTATTAGATAGTAATTTGGGGCTAATGATAAATCTAGATTGGTTCCAACTATTCGATAACTCTTAGTACAGTGTTGGAGCAATCTACATTGTAATTTGCAATCTTCTACATAATGAATGATTTAAGCTATTAAATATCTTAACATTAGCATTAATACCAGGACCCAATGAACCCAAATTATACTAACTAAATCATTATTTAGCCCTATTAATAGATCAATTAGTTGATTTGTGGAATGGTAAGTAAAAATTTATTATTATATTTATTATCATTATTATTATCATTATATTATTTTATTATAATTTATTATTGTTATTATTATCATTAATATTTTTAATATCTAATTTATTATCATTATATTTATATCATTATTTTTATTAACATATAATTTAGAAATTGAATTAACAAGCACTTCTGAATACCCTACTGACAAATTGATTAGGGCTACTGTAATTTGCTATTCTTGCGATATACTAGCCGCAAGAAAACTATATAGGCATATTTTAGCTAGAGTTACTTGCTATAGGTGTTTAAAGCAAGCCAATTTTGATGAAAGGAACTAACTAAATTTTGGTAGGTTTTCTAATATTAATAAATAATTTGTTGAAAGAAATATTGAAGAAGTTCGTCAAGATGCTATCGCATGGAAAAGTTGTAATATGGAAGATGCAAGACGAAGGCATATATCAGAAACCTTAGTCCATTAGTCAGAAATGTATCGCCTCTCATATTTTAATTCTGTCTAGTTCGTTATTGTAGATCTAATGCATTGCTTATTTTTAGATATTGCAAAATGGATCTTCAAATTTTGAATTGAAGAAGATCATATAAAGTCACACAATCTTCCACTAATAGAAGATCATGCTAAAAAATTACAAGTTCCAGCAAATATCAGCAGAATTATATCAAAAATCACAACAGGAGATGGATTTTCAAGATTTACAGCTGATTAGTAAAAAACATTCATTCCAGTATATACTATATCAATTACATGAGATTTGTTGCATAAACCTGAAAGACAAATCATAATCTATTTTGTCCATGCTTGTTCAATTTTGGTTTGTCAGATTGTTTCTAAGGTCAATTTGGAAGAAGCACACTAGTGTCTTCTTAAAATGGTAAAACTAATCGAGAATAAATATAGATCAGAAAAAATAACACTCAATTTACACTTATGTTTACATATTTGTGAATATGTTTTGGACTACAGGCCATTATATTCTTTTTGGTGCTTTAGTTATGAAAGGATGAATGGTTTATTAGGTAATATTTAAGGTTTATAAAACTATCATTAATCATATGGGTTCATTCACAGCAAAACTATGCTTAGAGTATATATAAAATATATACTCTAAACAAGGTTTTGCTGTGAATGAACCCATATATATGTTTAATAGACATATTAAAATGTCGATTTCTCTATCATTTTTCAATAGAGTTTTTAAATAGCAGTAATAGAAGGATAGAACAAGAGCTACTAAAAACCATTCAATCCTATTTATTAGTGGATGAGTTGTCATCACATGTGGAAGGTCACTTAAAAACATGTCTACAGTTCATTGAGAAAAAACCAATGACTAGTAGTTTTTCTGTTTATGATGGAAACGCCTTCTGGGAGTTCCTTTCAATATCTATAAATGTTGAAGATAAGTCAAATACAGGCTTCAAACCTTTTCTGAGTGAATTATTAGGCCCTTTTAAAATAAAGCAGATCTTTCCAATTGAAATATCAGCATTGTTAACAGAATATTATAATAATATATATAGTTATAACTTCATTTCATTAGCTGATATTCATACAAGTAATTCGAGCTCCATACTAGTTTTGCCAAGTATTGACATTTACAGAAGTATAAAAATTGAAGATGAAATATTTGGGGCAACTTTCTCTAAGAAACACATTAAGTCAGCCAAAATTCTCGCTAAATTTATTTTGGATGATAATACTACTGAAACATTTCCAAGCCTCATCCAATATTATTTCAAGCATATAATATATTTACCAGAAGGTCCAGTAGAACATGTATTGGCCTTTGTCTGATGGTACAAATTAGTCAATAACCCAAACATAAGATTCCATTGTCAAATCGATAATATCTGTAATGTTGAATTATAGAATCGTGATTTCTATAACTTGGATAGAAATTGTATTATTCCTATATATAATATTTTAGGTTAGTTTATTTCTGGTACCATTAAAGTTAGTAAAAAAAACCTGCAAGAATATATGTCTGTTATTCCTTTAAATAGAAAGTTTCATATTTAATAATTTATTGAATTTCTAATAATTTGTATATTCTTTTGGTTTATTTATAATTGTAATAAGAATGATTAGTTTGTAATTAGTTTAAATCTATATGCATATCAATAAATCCGTATTTTAATTAGATTCACTGATAATTCTATTAGAATTTTTTATTTCTAAATGATAAGTTCTAATATTATCATTTGTATTTAGATTAAATCTATAAACATATCAGATAATCAAAAGATTTACTGATAGTTCTATTGGGACATTTTATTTCTAATTGATAAGCTCTGACATTATTAAGGTTTATCGATTGTAGTTGGTAAAATTCTATATATATTTTGAATTTTCTCTTTACTTCTAATTGTATTATTGATAATTCTATAGGAACTTCATATTTATAACTGATTAATTATGATATTAATAAGGTTTATCAGTTGAATTAGGAATAAATCCAGATACGTTTCGAATTAAATAATTACTTTAATAGAATTACTGATAGTTCTATTGATACATTTTATTTATTACTAATTTAATTAGATATGTATAAGAATTACCAGTTTAAATTTAGTTTAAATCCATATGCATATCGGTATATTGGTATTCCTATTGGTTTTCCGATTATCAGCTGATTTTAAAATAAAAAATTAGTGATAATTCGAAACCTAATTTGTCTCTGATTTTTATTCAAATATGCTATTTCCAATATGGCTTCATTCAACCTGTGTCTCTTTCTTTTTGTTTCTTAGCCCTCTTGAGTTAAGTTTCTTATGTCTTGATTTCCTGCTGTTTTATTCAGTTCTTCTTGTTCTTTGTTTTCTTTTAATAAGAGATTAGCTTGTTCATATTCTTCTTTCTTGTTTCCTAATTTTTTTTTTACCTCTTCATAGCCTTTAAGATAGTCAAAAGTCACTATACACTAGAGATTGCCATGTTCAAACTTTTCTGAAATTTCTTTTAGGTAAATATTTCTTCCTATTGACCATCTAAGTGATCTTTCTCTATGTTTCTCATTGTTTCCTAAGACTTTAATAGCTGCTACTTTAGCTCTTATTGTTCTTTTTCTTTCA
>CAJVPM010002235.1:0-10232 GCA_910592325.1 Scutellospora calospora | reverse complement strand
AATATCTACAAGGGTCTAAGCTAGGTGAATCTGTAAAATAGGTACAGACCACTCTAGTAGGTATGCTTCGAGGTTAACTATCTCTGCGGTATCTATAATGTGTTAGGTACAATGTATCCCGAGAGGACCTAAGCCGTTCTGAATAAATAGATCTGTAACAAGCTAGCTAGCTTAAGCAGTTAGATGTTGCGGTGACGTTAGGTTAGATCTGTATAGATTAATAAACAAAGTGTTTAAATAGGTAATTCACAGGTGGGTTACAGGTATGGCAGCATAGTGTAAAACCAATCAATTGGTCTAATCATCTGTGCAGTGAACTACTTAAATTAGACAATGATTAAAGTTATACGTGTAGCTTGTTGTACACTCTTCATATAATTACAAACAGTAGGAATTATCAATGTATAATCTCGTTGACAATTCTAATAAAATTCCTTCAGCAATGTAAGCTACCTTAATAACAAAAAAAAAAAATAATATCAGAATATAAGTCAAGCATATATAGTACTTCAAACTCTAGACTCAGACTTATTCTGTTAGCTGTACTATCCAGAAACCAACTATTATTGATCCTACTATAATTTTTGGAACTAGTATAAATAAGTATACTATACTTGATCCTATTCTTAACAAACAATAACTACACAGATAGAATTAATTAGTAGCTCTACCTATTCTAAAGCCAGAGCAGCAGTATACAATATAATATTTAGTTGCTAATATAATACCTCTATAGAAAACTCTAAAAACATTGTTGAAACTCTTCTAACTAGATACATCTGATATATTCTATAATCTTATCTTCTCCTTGGCTTTGAAACTACAGTCTTTAACTCTTATATTAAATTCTAAGCTAGCTTTACTACTCTTAACCCTCTATTTAAATAGAACTTCAACAGAAGTTTTAGAAGATCTTAATTCTCCTATTCTTAATAAATATATTAGTAGTCTTGACTACTTTGAATATAGTCCTATAGTTAGTCAATACTTAATAAATTCAGAATAAGCTACAACTTCTTAAACTCGATTCCTATCTTTTTTTAACTCCTTATAATGAAGACACTAATCAAATCCAATTTCTCCCACAAAATAGACAATAAATCTCTACTTCACCTTTAACTGATATCTTTCTTAAATCTATTTATATATCTACTCCTTAATTTCTCTCTACTCCTTCTACTAATATTTCTAACTAACAATATTTTAATCTTAATATCAATTCTCAAACTGCAATTACTAATCTTATTTCTCAGTTTACCTCTACTACTACTTTATCAAATAGAAACCTTCTAATCCTAAAAAAACTATTCTCAAGCCAATCTAGATCTTGATAACTTCCCTTCTTTATACTATACTCCTCAATATTTTCTATCTTTTTATCAATTTATTCAACTTACAAATTAATCTAATGAACTTTTTAACAGAATAATCTAATCCTTAGATGACCTAAAAATTAATAACATCTCTCTGAATAATTAAAATAACCAAGAAGAATATAATCTTGATAATTTCTTTGAAGTAAAAAACAACAACTAAAAAATAGAAGATCCAGAAGACTCAGATCACAAAACTATTCAAACTAGTGAGTCAGAAGAAATAGATATAACTGAATAAGCTTTACAAGATACTACTATATCTATGACTAAATTAGCTAGAGCTTTAGATACTAGTAGTGAAAAGATTCTGTTTAAAATCAAATCTTTTTAAGATAATAGAACTCAGGATTCTATAACTTGACTAGAAAGCTTTGAACAAGCTGTCAAGGCTAATAGATAGACTACTGCATGACAGCTCAAACTTGTATCTGCTTATCTTACTGACAATGCTTAGAAATAGCTTCAAAGTCTAGCTAATGCTCTAACTCATTTTAAGCATTAATAGTATAAACAACAGATTGATAGACAAGATGTTCATAGTTTTTTATCATCTGTTTAGAGAAAGATTTTGTACTATTTAACAAAAAGCTATTTAGCAGAAACAACTTTTTGCTATACAACAAGGCTAAGATATAGTTGATACTTATATTAACAAATTCAAACAATTAAAAAAATGAGTTGATCCAGAAAATAACTTCTCAGCTACTTTCTTAATCCAACTCTTTGTTCAAAAACTTCAACTAAAATATTTAGTAAATGTTCAAGCCTCTGAACTAACAAATCTTATAGCAGTAATAACTGTCATATAATAATAGGAAACTAGAAAACTTATAGCCTCTAATACTAATTTTAGCACAGATAAAGCTATCAAACAATTCACAAAACAAATAGCTAAGCTAAGCATTAATGTTGTTGAAAAACAGACTAACTCTACCTTCAAATTAATCTACTATTTAAATTACTCTAATAGATACAAATTTGACAACAATAATCAGCAAGATACTACTTGCTATTATTGTAGAAGCAAAAAATATTATATTAAGAATTGTTGTAAATGAAAAAAAGATTTGTAACATGATTCTTATCTTAATCCTCAACCTAGTCACTATAATAGTTCATGATCTAACAACAACTATAGATCTAATGATCGAAAGGATAATAATTACTATTATGATCACTTTAGATCTCGAGAAAGAAATAGATCATATAATAGTAACAGACACTATAATAATTCTAGATATAATGATAGAAATAGAAGCCAGAAAAGAAGCTGTTCAAGAGATAGATACAGAAACAGAAACTGAGATAACAATAGTAAAAGCAGATTCAGAAGCTAATTCTCTACTTCTTATCCTAGAGAAGTCTATGTAATAGATCTTATTAATAATTATAACTTTGAATAATTCGAATCATATTTCTTTAATGAGTCATTACAAACTGCTATAGAAATCTACTTTGCTACTCCCTTTTCTAATACCACTATTCAGATCTCTACTCATACTACACCTGTAAAATACAACATTAAAATTAAGAATAAACTCTATTAGGCTATTATTAATAGTAGTGTCTCAATTAGTATGATCTTATATCAGATTATCAAAGAATTAGGACTTAAGATAGATACTTGCTCTTCTAGCTTAATTGTGTTAGCTACTGAACCTTCTATTAGACCTTTAGAAATAATTAAAGGTCTTTCTATAGAAATTGAAAGAATAGCTATTCCTTTAGATATAAAAGTTATAGATGCTACTTCTTATTCCCTCCTCCTAGATAATAACTAGTCTCAGAAAGTTGAAGCTACCTATAATTAAAAAAATAGTATCTATACTTTAAAATGGAATAAACAAAAATTCTATATACTTATTACCTATAAACAATACCAACTCTTACCTACTCAACCTACTATAAAAAAATAGCATGAATTGGATCAATTCAAATAGGAATTTTTATTTCAAAAAGAAGCTTATACTTTAACTACCATAGACTCAAAAATCAATAACCAACCTTGGATAACTCTAACTCTTAGACTCAGAAACAAACCTTCTATAAACAATCAATACAGAAGATGTAGAAATTGCTATTCAAATAAACATGTTTTTGCAAACTACTCAGATAATCAATATAATAAATACAAAAGACTAGAACATATCTCTAAATATTGCTCTCACAATCTATCAAAACTAAACTACTATAAAGTATATAATAGTACTAAGCATCAATATGCTGATTGCTCTTATAACTGTTGCTATTAATATAATAAGTTTGAATATATTAGTATCTATTGTTCTTTTGCTTTTCTCAAAAAAGATAACTAACAGTATCGATATGGATATAGCTGAGATGAAGTAGAAGACAGATGAATACTTTATTATAGTTATAAAAGAATAAATCATTACTGTAAATATAAAACTTCTCAGATACTAGAAGATATTTGCTTCTTTGACAATATCCTAGTATGCAAAATTTGTTAGACTGATTTCTACTAACAACTTTCAAGAAAAGACTTATAAAACATAGAATATTTTACTAATAGTAATAAACAAGGCCTTCTCACTAAGTGTGTCCTTTGTAAAGAAGAATATATTAGGACCAGAATACATAAGTTGGATATAATGCAAGAAGATTCTTGGTTTTGTAATCTAGAACACTTTTATGCATATAAAGTAACTCAAGATATAGAATAGAACTCTAACTATAACCTATAGATCTGAGTATATTACTATACAGAATCTACTAGAAATACTAAAGTAGAATCTTTTGCCTTGCTAAGATTCAATTAGGTAAAAGCTACCAAGGAATTACTAATACTCTAAAATCTCAAATGAATAACCAATCTAATTAGAACTACTCAGATGATAATATCAGTATTATCATGAGAGCATCTCACATAACTCTCTCAGAAATAAAGCAAAAAAAATCTTAGATTGAATTCTTTAAGAATTTTTTGACTAATCTCATCCTGAATTCAATCACTATAAAGCAATAGAAAACCTCTAAAAGAATTTCAATTATAGAATAGCCTTTTGCAAAAGTTGCTTTATGTCTAAACAGAAAGCAGAGCTTAAGCAATATGAGAAATATTGTCAAGAATATTATGAAGAATTAAACTCTCAGTCTTAACTCGAACCTGAACTATACTCAAAAGACCCTCTTACTCAATCTGAATTATCTGCTTAACCCAAATTCAACCTGACCTTGACCAAAGTAAACTTATTGAATTATTACAACAGCAAGTAGACTAACAGGCTCAGATTATTACTCTTCTTCAAGCCCAAGCCAAAACCTTTAAACACCAAGCTCAAACTATTAAAATCCTTTAAAATAAAGTTAATAATTTTATAAGATTCTACTAACAGATAGAATATTTATATCAGAAACAATTTTTACAAGTAGATAGTATATAGCCTATTACTTTGACCTCCTTCTTAAATTTTTAGACCATCTCAAGTAAGATGAAAAACTACTTAGTAACTCAAACAAGCTTCTCTCAGAACTTGAAACCTTAGAATTAGCTCTAAATAATAACTTATAAAAGAAAGAAATATATATGATCTCTCAAAAAATAGCTTCAAAAACTAGAATATTAATTAAAAAGATAGTGAGAATATTCTCTAGGAAGGCAACTAATCAAGAGTATACGATGATAGCTTCAAACTAAGAAAAAGCGATCAAAAACAAAGAACTTCTTTAAGAGAAGTACATAATATCTCAAGCTTCATATGGAAAAAAAATAATACATCACAAATAACATTTAACAAAGAGTACTTAGAAAAAATAGGAAAAGATATCAGAAAAAGCAAGGCAGAGGAATACAAAAAGTTTAAGAACTTAGAATGTATTGAAATAGAAAGAAGCTGGGAGATGGAGTTAATTAATCAAATTATACAAAATATGGAAACGAGAAGAGAATTAAAAGATAGATTAGAAGCAAACAAAAGAGAAAAAGAAATTGTGTTTTATACAGATGGCTCACTCAGTAGGGAGGATACTAGGAGTAAGTTAATAATGGAATATAGTATAGTACAAATAGATAGCACAAATAATATAGTATTTAGAAGCAAAGGTAGAATTGAAAACTAGTTCTCATCTACTTGAGTGGAGCTGATAGCTTGTTTAGTAGTGATCTTTTTGGCACCAAATGAGTGTATAGTAGAAATAAGAACAGATAGTGCCTGTGCAATCTCTGCAGTTGAGAAATATTTGAAAAAAGGAAAGGTACAGAAATGGCTGAAGTTCAAGAACAGCAATATTCTGCGTGCAATCCAAAAAGCCTGCAAAAGCAAAGCATTACTAATGAAATTTACAAAAATCAAAAGTCATTCAGGTGATACTTATAATGACCTAGCAGATATCTTAGCAAAAAAGAGATCACAAATGGCTTATGCTACGAGACTAAGCAATACTAGCAATAGTAGTATAAAGTATATACCTGAATGGAAGGGAATAAATCTTGAAACTCCACTAAGGGCATTCATTAAAAAAGTAGTCCAAATGTCATCTAAAGCAGAATGGATATAGCTAAGAAAAAAGAATGATGATGGACACTAGTCAAGAATCCAGAATCAAAACTAGAAAGCTTTTAAAGGAATATTAGAAGGATGCTGTAACTAATACCAAAATTCTGAAGTAAACTATCTATGTCTTTTCAAGATCAAATGTATCGAAAACCTTCTTCTAACAATTAGAGTTCTAAATAGTAGAAAACTATACCTATACAAAAACAGCTTATGCAAAAGGTGTAGTAGAAGAAACGAAACAATAGATCACCTAATCATATGTGGAAAAGCACATCAGGCACTGGAAAAAATCAAAAAAGAGATATAGAAACGACTGCAGGAAGATAAAAGGAAAGATAAAAACTGAAACTTAGAAGACCTGCAAAAAATCTTTTAACAAGAACACAAAAAGAAATTAGAAAAAAGGAAAGAATGAATGAGAGAAATCTTATGTAAAGAAGATGTAGAAAAAATCCAAGTACTACTAGATTCAGAAAGAATAACAACGAAATTCTGGAGTCTTTTCTGGCATATTTGGATGGAATTGATATACAAAGAAATCTAGAAAAAATGATGCAAAGACACAAAAGCATGAGAGAAAAAAGAAAATATTTCTAGGAAAGAAAAATTTACGCAGATAGAAAAAAGGAAAAAATGATCCAAAAAAGAAGCTACAACAAGAAAAGCGAGTAGTAGAGTAGATGAGAATACAGAAAATTGTAATATTAGCCTTAAAATAGCATTAGATAGTATAGCTAAGGAAGTAAAGAAAGGAGTAGTAGCAAGTTGGTTTTTAAGTTAGTCATGATGGGCTGTAGTATCCTTCCTATTAGCTATATGTAATTTATACACGATATAAGTCACATTAGTATAGGACAAAGGTCACTATAGCAGATCACACATAGGTATCCTCAGAATAACCAGGTGAGTCAAGGCTTAAAAAATTAGACATTAGATAGTATATAGCTAATTAATGCTATTTTCAATTAGAAAACAAATCTAAATAAAGTCATGGTATGACTGCTGAATTTAAAAAAAAAAAAACTAGAATATTAACCTTAAACTAAGAAATAAAATTTAAATGATTACTTAGAGAATTTGCAGACCTCTTTGCAAAAGATATTACCCAACTAGATAGAACTAACCTAGTAATACACAAGATATATACTGAAAATATACCTCTAATAAGTTCTTAACCTTATTTAGTATCTATTACTGAACAAGCTTTTATTAATAAAGAAGTATAACAGATACTCAATAATAACTTAATTAGAAAATCAACTAGCTCATAAGCATCTCTAGTTGTCTTAGTTATAAAGAAAAATAGAAAAAAAAGATTTTGTGTAGACTATAGAAAACTTAATATAATAACTAAGAAAGCCTCTTACCCATTACTCCACATCGATAAACTTTTAGACTCCCTTGTTGAAGCTACATATTTTTCTACTTTCAATCTTATAAGTAGATATTAGCAAGTAATAGTACATCCTGCAGACAGAGAGAAAATAGCATTTATTACTAAATATAGTATTTACAAGTTCAATATAATGCTATTCGAATTGTGTAATGCACCTGCAACTTTCTAACATCTTATGAATTAGATTTACTAAAGTATAGTCTATAAATATGTTGTTGTTTATTTAGATAATACTAATATATTTTCACAAATATTTGAAGATCATATCTAGTATCTATCCCTTAGATTGTAAGCTAATACAAGCAAATTTGCTTACATTTTTGCATTTATTCAGCTCTGATTTACTTTTTTAAAATACAAATATATTAAAAAAATAATTATAGATAATAAAATTTGAAAAAAAGGATTATCTTTTGCAAAGAGGTCTGCAAATTCTCTAAGTAATCATTTAAATTTTATTTCTTAGTTTAAGGTTAATATTCTAGTTTTTTTTTTTTTAAATTCAGCAGTCATACCATGACTTTATTTAGATTTGTTTTCTAATTGAAAATAGCATTAATTAGCTATATACTATCTAATGTCTAATTTTTTAAGCCTTGACTCACCTGGTTATTCTGAGGATACCTATGTGTGATCTGCTATAGTGACCTTTGTCCTATACTAATGTGACTTATATCGTGTATAAATTACATATAGCTAATAGGAAGGATACTACAGCCCATCATGACTAACTTAAAAACCAACTTGCTACTATTTTTCTTTTTCCTTTATTTTTAATTAGACTTTCTTGAATCTCATTATATTTTTTTCCTAATTCACCTCTTTTCCTCTTTATTTCTTCTAATTCTATTTTTGCTTGCTTCTCTCTTACTTCTTTAGTTATACTTTGGCTTTCAGTTGCTTCTGTTTTCTCATACTTATCCTTATTTATTATATTTGCTCTCTTTTTTAGTGTTTCTTCTAAGATTAAATTTAGTTGCTCATACTTCTTCTTTTTGCTCTTGAATACTGCTTTTGCTTCTTCATATTGTTATAAAATGAGTTTTATCTATTTTATATTATTATTTATTATTAGTATTTTATATAGTTAAATTCTTAAATATATTTTATTTAATATCGATTTTTTGATAAACTAAATAGTTAAAGTTAGTTTTAAGTTAGACTATTAGATTTAGCTTGATGAGATCTTTTTAACAAGCTATAAATCATATAAAACAAATATCTAGTTATTAAGTTATCTTAAAAGCAATATTGGAACAAATTACCTTTTTTACCTTTTCTATCTTTTCTAAAAAGATATATAAATCCTCCTTTTTTCCTTTACTTCAACTTAGATTTAACCTCTGCAATTTCCTTAATATTAGAATTCTCTTAGTATAGAAACTAATAAATAGTCTTGTATTATTGATATTGTATCTTAAATAAAGTATAATCTTTGCTCTTTCATTAACTTTGTAATGAACTACTATAGTGAAGTAATATTCTACTTAAACACTGTTGAGAGTCTCTTTTCCATATCATATATTACTTGTGTTATATAAAGAAGGTCAATACTTGCAACATTTTGATGTCTTTTAGCAGAAAAACAAAAAAACTTTCTCAGAAAAAAAATTAATTAAAAAAAACTTTAAAAAAGCTCTAAAGAAACCTTTTTTAAAGATAAAGAAACCTTTTTTTTCTTCTCTAACAATCTCTAAAGAAGCTTCTCTCAAAAATCAAGAAGCCTCTCTTTCTTCTTTTGCTGATTCTGATCTATATTACATTTAGTCTATATTACATAAATACTGAAAAAGAAATCTACAACTTCTAAAATAGATCTATGTTATATCATTATATGAAAAGAGAAAAATCACCCTATACTGCTTCAGACTAAGAAAGATTTATTTCATATTATATAAACTTTTCAAAGTTGAATCTAGACCTAAACTATACCTATTTATTATAACTTAAAGCTAGTAGTTTACTACAACCTCTAAGTTAGGAATACCTGAAGGACAAATACTCTACAAGCCAAACTTGTAGACATAAAAACTCTAATCAGCTAGTAGCTTATTGCAACTCCAGATTAAAAACACCTAAAAAACAAGTATTCTACAAGCTAAAGTATAGATATAAAGACTCTAATAGCTAGCAGCTTACTATAAACCTTAATATAGAAAAGTTAAGCACAAATTATTTACGAGCTAAACAAGTAGGCATAAGTAATCTCAAACTCTAATCCAAAGTTTCAGATACCCCACAATTCAAAGTGTAGGAGTAAAGTATCTTATCACTCAACATATATGAACAGAGTATATCAAATACATATAGAAAGAATATAAGTATATAATTTATAATATCAGAATATGAGGTCTGGTGATCTTAGTGTAGTAGTTAGGTTGTCAGACTGCTATGCAAGAGGTCTGGGGTTTAAATCCTACTGTCGACGAATTTGAATAATTATCTGGACCTTTGTACCCAACTTACAGTAAACTCTGTTCATTTCTGGGGTTGTAACCCTGTAAATTATATTGCACTAATATCATCTGGATATTAGAAGTATGATGAGGTATTTGGCGAGATATAATATTACATGAATAAATCTTGATAGAATCTATGAGCAGGAGACCTGCATAGTAGAAATTCCAAGTTGGTAAAGTAGTATGGCCTTCGATGGTTATACTAGCTAACGCTTAATCAAGAAAGAAAACTATTGACAAAAGATGCAGACCGAGTTGGATACGCATAAATCCATTCTACAGGGAGAATTAGTAACACTAACCTGGCTTGGCAGCTAACTGAATTAGGAGGATCTGCTTCGTGAAATATCTGAGAAGATAGATACAGAAAACTGGTGGAGAGCTACAGTAGGAACTGGGGTTGTATAAATATCTACAAGGGTCTAAGCTAGGTGAATCTGTAAAATAGGTACAGACCACTCTAGTAGGTATGCTTCGAGGTTAA
>CAJVPM010002234.1:0-10233 GCA_910592325.1 Scutellospora calospora | reverse complement strand
AATAGTATTTACTGAGCTAGTTTCTGACATGAGATCATCTTGTTCGTTCAGTGAAGATCTACCTCTATTTTCAGTATTTTGAGTTGACTGATCCTCTATGGGTGACTTAGATATCTTTGTATTGGGCGTGGGAAAATTTGTGCTAGTTGCTTTTCCTTTTTCAGTTGTTGTTAGATGTGGCTGTTCCCGATTTGTATTTGTTGTGCTATGGCTCTCAGGTGGTACAACAGTGTTAGAATTTTCAGGGAGGGGAGCATCCCCACTTTGTTGTATTAACGTTTGGTCTTCGGTTTGCATTTCATTCTGAGTTTCTTCTACTATTATATCTGAGCTTTTCTTTCTTTTTTTACTATTTTGTGGCTGCTTTTGGGATATATTAGTTGTGTTCATTATGTCTGTTGACTTGAGTGAATCAGTGGAGTAGAAGAACTTCTTATTGTGTAGTTTTGTTGCCGAACTAGTCGGCAACAAGTTTTTAGAGAGTTTTGATGTAGCGAGGACTTTGTCGTATGTTCTCTTAATGTTTGCCTTGTTGTATGTTTGCTAGAGTTTGTACTATATTAAACAATAGTTATTAGTTAGTAGTTGTATCTAGTATTTTCAGTCGATATTTTGTTGTTTTTTATTTTTCTTATAAAATTCAGGGGCGCGGGAAAGAGTTTACTTAATTGTTAGTAGAATTTATTATTAAATTTTTTTAGTACAATAGATCGAAGGTTTTTATAATATTTTCTATATATTAGAAGTTCATTCAACATTGAAATTATTAAATTAACAAGATCAGGGTAAGTTTAGATCTAATTTTTCTTAGCTAATAAATATTGTTTAGCTGAAACACTAACTAAATCTTTAATCTGTCTTCCTTTTGTAACTGGTTCTTTTGTTTTATAAATATCTTCATGCAAGATATTGTACAATTGAGTAAGGCCATTTCCGTAAAAATTAAATATTCGAATATAACCATCGTGTTTCATTTCTTGTGCATATTTAAAAAAATCATGCTGAGCAGGATCGGGATTATAAAATGCAAAGGTAAGTTCATCAACAAGCTGCCATAAAGCTTCAGTATGTTGTTTAACTACATGATCTCTAATATTAACTATATTATCTTCTACAAATTCATCATACAACAATAGTAATCTTTCACGTTCATCTTGGATCGACATTATTCTCTGTTTTAAAATTGCTAGATCTGATAAACCGGATGTTAAATTTTGCTTAACAAATTTAACACCATATTGCTCCAAAGCTTCGTCAAAAGCTAAGTAATGGTACTCTCTTGTAATATTTACTGAAGCAATGTATTTGAATAGTTCGTATTGTTGTCAATTACGTGATACTGATTCTAAAAAGGTTATAACTGATGATGTATAAATATTTTTACCAGTAGCAGGAAATAGTAGTGCAAATGCGGCCAAACTTTTTAATTGCATATCTGCATTACCCAAATGAATACCTATACGATGAGCTTTCCAGTACCCAGCTAAACAGTAATATAAAAACCACACTTTTAAAATGTTATTATTTTCTGTAAAAATAGCTTCTACATCTAACGGCATATTGTTGTTATTTAAATGAAGGTGAATTGCTATTTCTACTGCAGTATGGATGAGTTCTAATACTTTACATATTGCACAATAATCTACGTTTTGTTCTAATTTATCAAGGAATCAGATACCAAGCTTTGCTGCCATGCTATATAAGCCATATCCACTAAATGCTGCAATTAAAGCACTACACATTGCCTTTGAAGTATGCCATTGACCAAGAATAAATCTACAAGATAAGTTGTTATTTTTATAGGCTTTTGTTCTTGTGAAAATAGCTGCATCGCATGCTAAATCAACAATATTTTGCCCAAGATCCTCTAAATACATATCGATTGACTTAAATATGGCTTCATTACTATTAGGTGCTGGTCCGGGCTCTAATACAACAATATTTGGTGGGTTTACTCGACATCCTAACTCGACAGTAGTAAGTATTTCTGTATTAATTTCTTCAATTCCAAAATTTTTGTTGCTATATTTATTTATTAATTGTTTTATTATTTTATCAAATGTTTTATCCCATTCAGATGTAAATCCTGATTGACCAAATAAATTTTCTTGTGATACTGGATTTTCTTGAGCAAGAGACAATAGGTTGAATGGAAGTTTGAATTAAAACACCATCCTCAGTGTAGCATGTGCAGATTGCTATTTAACATCATATATATTTCCGTACTTGAAAACTATATCCTTGAAGTCGATATTATCAATTACGGCGACATTCCATATATTTGGGCCTTTAAGTAATCTTGTTAAAGGATTAGATTTGTTTATACGTTCTTTTTCTAGTCTTGATTCATGTCGCCAGGTATGAGATATGATATATACAGAATGTAATATAGCTTGCAGAGAGAATATTAATTTAGGCTTTTTATATAAAGAAGCCATGGTATAGGTAAGCCAAATTTTTTATGAATGGAATGCTATTGTCAAAATAATAGATGCAAAAAATGATGTAATCTTTTTTATAGCATTTGTATTAAATTCGGGTTTATTTTTTCTACGTTGTTTATGTTTTCTTTTTCTTATTTCATACTTTTGTTTTTCAATAGATTCAATTAATCCATTAAGAAAACTAGTAAGAATCAAAGAAAAACTATTATAATATTCATTTAATGAAGATAGGTTTTCTAATTTATTGCGATTTTTTTCAATATCTTTACATAAATTCCAAATTGTATTTCCTAACATTTCTCCAAATTGACAACATTCTTCTACTTTAACAAGATATTTATCTGTAGGAGAGGAATTATCGAATTTATTAATTTTTATTGCGATTTCTACAAATAACGGGCTAGGTAAATAAGACTCTGTATTCATCGAGGATGATAAAGATGATCCTGAAGTTTCTAGCAGTTTTATAATATGTTGTAATACTTCTTTTTTTTTACTCTCATTTGAAGAATATGAGAGTTTAAATAACCATGATGAAAAAAGTTTTAATATACAGTTAGTGTCTTCTATATGCAATCCATTATCAATACATATTTGAGACTTTCCAGGTTCTAAACGTTTATGAATATGTTCACCATGTTTTTCGAAACATTTTATATAGATAAATCTAACATATCTGTCTTGAACAGTAAATCTTGAAGCAATATTTGGAATTCTTTGAAATATGAGGCATGATTTCAAACCAGAACATGGAACCTGAATATTTCTTCCACATACATTCTAACAATGATCTATGCAATCTTTACCTCTGCTAAAGAACCTTTTATATTCATTACAAAATAAGCATTTTTTTTTATGAACTTTACTTTTACTAAAATGTCTTAATCCTTTAGTACCAGACGTGTGAAGTAGCCTGTGATCGAAGTTAAAATGATTAGAACAAACTCCCAACGTAGGTAAATTTAATGATTTTTCTGTAGTCAATTCTACTTCCCATATTCCGATTAATTGAGTTATTGATAATAGAGACATTGTTAAATTGCAGCATCTGATTGCTCCACCCAAATTATCAATAACAACGCAAGGTGAAAGGTTAGTTTTTTTAGCTTCTAGAATTTTCTCATAATCCATATCATCATTGTTATTATCATCATTATCGTCCTCATTCTCGTCCTCAGATAATATATCTTCTTCAATATCGTTATCTTCATCATGTATTACTTGATCTTCTAATAAATTTCTTGCAGTTGTTGCAGCTAGATAATCGTGAGTAAACATGAATTCCTAGTCATTTGAATCGGTACTTCAACTTTCTTCTGGATTTTCATAGTCGTAATAGTCATCCATTAGGACTAATTGTTAATAAAAATTGTTGATATTTGTATTTTGCAAGTAGTAATTTTATTTTTTGAATAGATAAAAGCTTTGAGGTATCTTATTTATAGATTATGAGTTGCTATTCTAAACAATTTAGAGAAGTTTTAACAAAGATGTTTTAGAAAATACCTAAGGTGTTTCAGAAAATGATAATAAAGATGTTTTAAATAAGGCATTTTAGACAAGGTGTTTAGATAAGGTATTTTATTTTGGACAAGACATTTTAAACAAATGTTTCAAAAATATTTTATTATTTTTCTTTTATATCTTTCTTTTGTCATATTAATTACAATTTTAATTTATTTTTTATTATGCATTTATTACGGGTTTGTAATTTTATCACGATTTCGTCATGATTTTATCATTATTTTGTACAAAATTTTTCTATTTACATGTATATATTGCAAATAATAAAGCATAACTCTAAAATAAAAAATATTTTTATTATTTTAAAAATAATAAATATACATTTTTAATTTCACAAAATATTTTTAACTATTCTACAAATTTTAAATGATCATTTAAATAAGCATTTAAGTGCGACGTATATACTGTATATAAATTTTGAGCTAAAATGTGCAATATATAGTTGTGAATCTGCTTTTATCTTCTAATTCGTCATAAGAAATCTACAGCAATTACAGAATTAATGTTTTTAAATATTCTACTATTAATACCCGTATTATCAGCTTTTTATAAGATTAAAAGTTTTTCTTTTACCTCTTTTGACTCTATTTTTATTTTTATAACAAAGACCAATTATTAGTGTTCGCATCTCCGCAGATTTTTGATAATACTTAAAAACCTTGCGATTGTCTACTTCAACAACGGTTCCTAAAAGTAACAACAATTAACATTAAATATTCAACTAAATTAACGAATCAAAAGGCGAAATAGAAATAGCCAGTTAACAGACCTGAGAGTGAGGATTATTCAAATACTTCGATTAATAAACGATCATTACACTTCCAAGCTAAATCAATTTAATAAGAGGTTAAAAAGTAGCAAATAAATTAAATAAAAGACTTAATAAGAATACTATCCTTTTATAATTGTGTTTGAAATTCTGAAATTTTTCTGACTACTATAGGTAAAACCTAACAAAAGGAAATCTAGAAGCGTAGGCCTGGTAGAGTATATCTGAATCTCTATGTGATTTGGCTACTGTAGTTTAGAGATCCTTCACGTCTTGTTATCTACTGTAAAAGATCATATAAAAGATTCCCCATACCTATGAATTAGATCCGTGTATGAATCATAGGAACTCTATTAAATAAATGCAAATATTTTAAAACCTAGAATGCTTATTAGAAATACAAAGTAGTATGTACTTTATAATTTACCTTGCTTCAATAAAAACGCTCAGCTGTGTACTAGATCTCAGGCCTATTATACGTTTTAAAATTAGTGGAAGGTAACAGATCTGGTCTTATATATGATCTTTTACGGTACTACAGATGATAACAAAATATCTATGAAAAGTTTTGAAAAAAGTGTTAGTTTAATAAAGCGCCAGTTTGAAGTTAAAACTTGCTTTGAAGACTTAGCTAGTTAGAGATTTCTAAGTTCTTATAGAAGATTCCAAAATGTTAACAAACTTTAAGCCTGACATTATTCTTCGTTTATATATAAATCATTTTTCAAACTTATACCGTTAATAGAGCGAAACTCGAAGAATAGCATTATATTGAGTACATTTTTGATATCTTTCATGTGTCACATGGTTCATTTAAGAGCGAATAAAATTTTTCATAGTAAATTGCTGAAAATTGATCTATATTTTTATTATGATCTAGCACTCACATATATAATCACGTGACATGTTCTCTGACTGCTATATCAATCAATTGTTTAATCATATTATAAAAGATTATTGTACGCGTCTTATGTGACAACTCGTGCTTTTTTTATTTACTTATTGGCACGGGATTGTTATGTCAGACACCGTGCAATAAAATAGTTATTATATGGGTTGAATAACCCAGTTATTCATACAGGTTCTTATTTAAATCCTGTGCCTTCAGCACGGAATATGAACCCGTATATAACTGGGTTATTCACTACAATCTATACAATAACTATAAAGTATGCGATATAACAATTTGAACACTTTTACTCTAACAAAAAAAAGACTTGGTAACAACGAGAAAATAATTCGGGATAGAATTCAACGAAAAATTATTACAGGGACAAGGCAAAAAAAGGTTTATGATTCAATAGAACGATTTTCAACAATTCAAAGGGAGAATTTATTCAAAGATAAACACTTCTTTTCAAGACTATTCAAGACTCAAAAGGTTTTTATTTTTTAAACTCCAAGAGTTAATTTTATTCAAGGTAATTTTGCATTGTTTATATATATTTTCTTTATATATAATGAACTAACGAAAATTATTATTATTCTAGCTATTCTAATTTTTTTTGTAATTCTTATTTTTCTCATTATTCAAATTATTCTTGCTATTCTAATTTTTCTTGCTATTACTATTATTCTCGCTATTCCAATTCTTCTTATTTTTTTTAGGAATTTTGAGAATAGTAGGAATTCTAGAAATTCTAGGAATTCATGATATGATGATCTTTTCCTTAAACTAACCTTACTGTTACTTAATAAGGTAAAATGACTAACTAAAAAACAAATAAAAAAATAATAATAATATAAAAAAAATAAAGGTCTAGTGATTTTAGTGTAGTAGTTAGGTTGTCAGACTGCTATATAAGAGGTCTAGGGTTCAAATCCTACTGTTGATGAATTTGAATAATTACCCAGACCTTTGTACCCAACTTATGATAAACTCTGTTCATTTCTGGAATTGTAACCCTATAAATCATGTTGTACTAATATCAATCAGATATTAAAAGTATAACATGATGCTCAGAGAGATGTAATATTACATGAATAAATCTTGATAGGATCTATGAGCAGAGGACCTGCATAGTAGAAATCTTAAGTTTGGTGAAGTAATACAAATTTTAATAGTTATACTGGTTAACATTTGATTTAGTAGTATAAAAAATGCAGATCGAGTAGGTGCAAATAAGTTTATTTTATAAGGAAAAATAGCAACACCAACTTGGCTTGATAGCTAACTAGATTTGAGAAGATCTCCTCATAAAACATTTGAAAGACTATTAGTAGAGAGCCACAGTAGAAACTGGATTCATATGAATATTGACAAGGTACAAATCCCTAAATAGACTACGAAATAGGTACAGAATATTCTATAGTAGAGGCCTAGTTTATAGATAAAATAGCTCATAGTTCTGAATATGCCATATATTTAAATTAGTATTACAGAAAAAGTATTGAAAATCAGAAAGCTTAATTAGAGGATCCAAAAGCAGATTTTAGGTATAACAGTTAATAGATAACCTTCAGGTAGAACCTTTAAATAGACAATAACTAAAATTGTACATGTGGCTAATTGTAGCCTCATTAATATGCAAAATATAGTACCCCTCGATCTAGGTATAGGTTGTAAGTCTTAAATAAATAAATACCAAGATATAGAATTCTCTCTTTAAACAGTAAAAAAAAAAAAAGATATATATATATATATAAAAATATAAAATAAAAGAAAAAAAAAGGTTAATTGATACCTCAGAATCCTTCACAATGTAAACTTCACGTGACTATTAGTAATAAACTATAATTAATAATATAAAGTATCATTATATATAAACTTGTAATTTACATTCAATAATTTGTAAAATGCTACCTTCTGCTATTATAGTTTTCTCTCATATAAAAGAATTTCCTGAAGATTTTTTCATTGATAATGAAAAACTTATGTGTAAATTTTGTAGCCACAGTGTTAATTTCTATACGAAAAATTCAATTACTTCTCACATAAATTCTAAAAAACACATACAAAATAAGGAAAAACACAACACTTCTTCAAGAATAGGCAATTTATTGCAATATTAACTTAAATACTATAGAATTTACAGATATACGTATGTTTTGGGACAAGGTTGCATCGCAACTTCCTCTTTTAGAAAAAATTGCCTGCTATTATATCTGGTTACCAATTTTTGCTTGTAACATAAAACAAAGTTTTTCAGCCTATAACAAAATTTTAGATGATAATAGGCATAATTTAAGCACAAAATCACTTAAATTTCTTATAATGTTATATTTTAACAATTAAAATTAAAATTTGATTACATTGCTAAAATAAAAAAAATAAAATAAATTGCTTGCAAATGCTGAACTTAAATATAGTATTACATGCTAATTTAATAATCTGATTGTTATCAGAATAAAATGGAGTAACATAGAATAAATGAAATATTTGATGTTAGTATAATAAAAATTTCCAATTTGATAGTGAAAGTATTCTCAGTTCCTGCTTCTACATAAGAGAAGTATACAGTACAATATATTTTTTTTAACTAGTTGTATTACATACTAGATAGTGTTACTATTGTAAATTAGGAAAGTAATTAATGAGATCCAGTTTAGCTCCAATAGTTAATATGGTATAGGTTATAATATCTGATTTCTAATAAATGGGAATTGATAATGATAGGGTTCTATAAACTATATATATAGATCGTTAGGGTGTCCAATATACTATGTAGATCAAATATATGTATAGTCTCATATGAAATTTAATTAGTGTGATTTTTTGGTATAACCTAAGCATGATTTTATATTAAAATATCCAAATTTTATTAGTTTTAATAAATTTTTTTTTTTATTTTTTGCAAAACGCGTTATTTTTTTCAAATTTGAAGTCTTTTAAGTATTCGTATGAAATTTCTAGTTTAGTTAATATGTAAAATTTTGAAGAGATACAATTCAAAATTTTATATGAAACTTAAATTTCAAATCGTATCTCTTCAAAATTTTACAAATTGACTTAACTAGAAATTTCACCCAAATACTCAAAAAACTTTATATTTAAGAAAAATAATGCATGTTTTTAAAAAAAATTTTAAATTAAAGATTTATTTAATTTACTAAATCTAATAATTTATTTAATGATTTTCATATGATTACACAAAGTAGTCCTATTAAATATATTTTAAAATTCGATGATTCCAGAAATAAATGATACACAAGATTATTTCTATCACTCCCTATTAACATATATATGATCAATCAAATTTAACCAAACTGCTAATATTATTTCTTCCTGGAACCAAGTTGATTATAATGAAGATTTAAAGAAGTCAGACAAGTATTTTTGTAAAGGATCTTGGCTAATGCTTCCATTCTCTCAAGTGTTAGTAACTAATTTTTTTTTTTTTTAGAAATCAGCATATTTTACAGAACATTCATAGTAAAAATCAGAGTTCCTGATTGTGTAGAAAATGAGACCAATTCCAATGAAATATTTCATCTTACCTATAATAGTAAGGTATGAATGCACTGTTTAATTAGCGTAGATTCTAATCGTTACAATTAATTGTCTTTAACTTATATAGTAGAGTGCACAGATTAGTATACATTCTCAGGGTTTTTCATTGTTTAGATAATGAAAAGTTTCTAAAAATATACAAGTCTGGTCACAATGAATTCACGAAACTAACTAATTTTATTAAATTTAGTACTCCTGAGATAAAAAAAATAATGA
Organism: Scutellospora calospora; assembly: GCA_910592325.1. Lineage (NCBI taxonomy): Eukaryota > Fungi > Glomeromycota > Glomeromycetes > Diversisporales > Gigasporaceae > Scutellospora > Scutellospora calospora. The sequence continues at coordinate 830 of CAJVPM010002234.1, read as the reverse complement.
ATTAAATTATTTTAATAAAAAGTTGAGTTGGCTTTTGTCTCGCTTTTATTATTGTTTTAATAAAAAATTTTGTTTGGCTTTTGTCTGACTTTGTTAAAATTAGTTAAAAAATATGTTTTTGTATGATTATCAGTATTTAAATTTATAAATTGAAGTATTAATTTTATTAATAAAAATTTAATATGTATAATTAAACAATTAAAAGTCTGCCTGCATAAAATTTCGTTTGTTAAAAAATTAATAAATAGAATTATAATTCTATCCTTTCCTTCGATAACTACATAAAAAATTTACAATACCCAAATTTTCAAAGCAAAAACGTCATTTGATATACTCACGATCTCAACAGAAAGATATTACACAAATTGACTATAAATCTCTTACTACCTTTACTAATATTATCAAAAAAATAATAGAAGAGGAGATGTTTTAAACAATTCATGAAATGCCAGAATCACAAAATTTAGTGCATTAAAATTATTTGATTCAATGTAATATCCAAGGTGAAAATACATTAATGAAATTATTTCGCCTTACCTCCAAAAAAAAGTATTAGAATTTATTATGGATTATCAAAAAAACTAGACCAAAAACTTAAAGATCAAGAATACCGAATTAAAATCAGAAAATAGAAAGCTAATATGAAGCAATCAAAATCTAGTATGCAAAATCTAGTCTTTAAGTAGTTCAAATCGATATCTGCAAGACCAAATTAAAAATCAAATTTCAACTATTCGATCCTTGATAAAAAAATCGAAGCAAATAACTTATAATGAATTTAAGCATCATATTAGCACATTATTTAAAACAAATAATCAAGAATACTCATC
>CAJVPM010002233.1:0-10234 GCA_910592325.1 Scutellospora calospora | reverse complement strand
AAAATTTTTAAGATAATATTTTAGAATTTTAATTAGTACTTCGATCCGCAATCCGACTAATTCGTTTAATCTGATAATTCGGATTAAAACTTATCCGTCGATTTTAAGCGGATAGATCCTTATAGCGAACCTATCTTATAATCTGAATATAGTGAACCTTAAATTTTAAAAATTTATTATTAATTCGCTATAAAAAATTTGTTGTTAAAACATAAGTTAGTAACGAATTTTTTTCTACTAGTTTCAAAAAAATTTACGATTTTGATTAAATTCGAACCAAATCCGAATTTACTCAATTCGAATTATAATCGGATTCATGAAAGAGAATTCGGATTTAATATGAAGAAATATGTCGAAGTCTAATTTTAAATTTTAAGTTTATTGTTATTTATAAATTTGATAAAATTCTTTAATACTTAATCCTATTTCTAAAAAGTTCGTATATATAAAATAGTTTAGAGTAACTATAAAAAAGTATTCACTTGTACTCTATTATTGTTCGTTTCACCCTTTCCTCTACTGAATCTAAAAATCATTATAATCAATAGCTGCTATTCATTAGAATCAAATAACTGTATATTGCTGTAATTCACTATATTCAATAACTGTCTATTATTGTAATTCATTTGCTATTCTTCATTCTAATCGTGAAACAACGCATCCAAGATAAAGCTTCAAAAAAAAAAGAAAAAATTATAAATAAGGCAACTTGAAATTAATACCTCGTTTAACGTTAATTTTTTTGTACAGGTGCGAGGAGGGGAAAAATTAAACGAACATTAATTGAAACGAGGTTCGAATGGTCCAAGATTAGTTTCAAAACAATACTTAGACACGATAATCCCGACGTGCCCATCTCTAATGTTAATTGCTTGTCTATCTTTCTGAGATTTACTGGTCTACTTCAAAATTTAGTTTAATTTGAGGGGAGCTTAATTTTCTTTGGGAGGGATAACGTTAAACGAGGTTTTAATTTCAAGTCGCCTAATACGTACTAAAAAAAAAAAAAAAAAAAAAAAAAAAATACTAAAAAAATTGTCATCATTTTCAAATATCGATTTTTTCTTTCACATTTTGTGAATACCCTTTTACTTTTGTAAAATAGCTGATTGTTTTTCTACGTTGCTAAGATCTTTTTGCTTATTTAGCAAGTCTTGTAGTTCTTCTTGAGTAAATTTAGTTTTCAAAAGAGTCTGACAAGTAATTAATTGTCCCTGTAGTTGCCCTTGGGCAAAAGAATTATTGCTCACATTTTCTGACTCGATAATTTGTTTGTTAGTCTCCAAGAAAAGATCTAAAATGGCTTTTAAATTATCACCAGCTTTATTTTTGGCAGTAATTGTTAATTGCTCAAAGTTATATTTTTGCTCTCGAAAATAGGGATTAAAATCTTTTAATTTAAGTCTTTTAATTTCTTGTTTTAAATTATTAAAATTAAGTTCAGTACAAGGTAAAGCTATGTTATTTAGTTCTTGAAATTGACTAAGTGTAGGTGTTTGTTGAAATTTTTTATTTAAATCAGCTATGGTCTGATCTTTTTGAGTAAGAGATTGTTTTAGGTTTGCAATTTCAGCCTCTAATTGTTCTGGTTTTTTATCTTCAACTAAAAAATATGGTATTAAAGCTTGCTCTCTCAAAAATTTGCCTGTATAGTACCATGCATTTGTATAGTACTGAGAATAAAATACAATTATTCTATTAATTTGCATTTCTTTAACTTGCAAACTAAATGTATTATTTACAAAATAATTAAAAGGACTAGCACTACCAGACGCCGCTACTGTTATTTTACATAATTTTTCGTTTTTACTAATGTCAATGTTATCTAAATTTTTATAGTAAATATCGTACTGAAACAAAATTTTTCTAAGATTAGGAAAAGGTACTAAGTCTAATACACCTTGCAGTTGTATATTATTAAACGATTGATAAATAGTAAGCGTGTCACCCGAAAGAGAAGGTTGACCATTACCGGTATTAAAGTTTATATTCGTTATTTCTTTTAATTGAGTATTATTTAAGTGAGCAAATATTCCTTGTGCCATAATTTGATTAGTTATATTTTCCAATTATAATTTTTTAATTTTTTTAGCAATTTAATGAAGGCAAAAGAATTCAAATAAATTATAATGCTTAGAGACCTTTTATTTATTCATGGGAATCAAAATTCAAAGCCAAATATCTAAATTTAACAATACTTTCCTTCGTGAATACGTATGCAAAGTCATAGCAGATAGATACTTTGTACGTACAGTACGTACGTAATTCATATGAATTGGCGTACCTCTAGAAAAAGCTATTTAATAACAAACTAGGAAACAATCGCAGAAAGAAAAAGATAAGATCGCTCGGTTTACGTATTCGAATATTTTTTTTTTCCCTGCACGTAAGTACGTACAGTACGTAAGTATTGTGAATACTAATTCTTCACATTCATAGAAACTAGTTACTTTTATCTAAGTTTGATCCGATTTAAAGTTAGGATTAACTTAATATAGAGTTAGCGTTGGGAAAAAATTAGAATAAAATAATTTATTTTCTTTTTAGAGTACGTATTCTATCTAATCTTTCAAAAGCATGTACACGGAATTTATGGGAATCCACACTGTCTAGGTAAAATAGTCATAGCAGAAAAATTCTCGATCGGGTGATCTCAAACCTTATTGATGCTAATATCTATATCTTACCATTTAAATCGCTTTCTGGCCTCATTGATTATGTTCGGAATATCTGAGATCAACCTGTTCGGAATTTTTTTTCTGCTACGTACGTACCTCCTTTTACTGTGAGTCACTATATGTTATACGTATTATATTTTATATGAGTAATACAGTAGTTTTCACCTACAGGATTCAATTTCCCATGTTGCCATTTAATGCTAAATGGCGTTATCGTTATCGGAATTTGAATCCCATAAGGCAAAGACTTGTCAAATGCATAAGAATTTCAAATTTTGAGTAAATCAGGGTTAAAAAAAAAAAAAATACAAATAAGAATACTGTACATAAAATTTCATTTTAATTACATGTAGTTTAGGGTAATATATAAATTTGGATTTTTTATAGGCCGTATATTTAAATATTAAATTAAATTTACATTTTTTAGCACAAGTATCCAACAAATATGTATATATTTTTTTTTTAACTTGAAGCTCTCAACTAGCTCTACATAGTAATAGAGCTATTTTTTAAATAATTTTTTTAAAAAAATTTATAAAAATTAATTATTTTATTTAATATTTAATATTTATACAATAATTAATAATATTTTAATTATTTTAATAAACTATTGAAAAAAATAGCTCTATTACTATGTAGAGATAGTTGAGAGCTTTACTTTTTTTTAAAAAAAAGTATATATTTTTATTAAATATTTGTGTCAATAAATATAAATTTAATTTAATAATTATTTTTTTTAAAAATTTTAATTATATAAATCAGTTCTATACAAATAGATATAGAACAAATTAATTGATACTAAGAAATATATATTTTTTACTTTCAAACCTCTTGTACTTTAATTCAAATATTTGAAAATATTATTTAAAGATATAACCAATCATAGGTATAATAAATAATAAGTAACAAATAATTGAGTGATGAATAAGAGTTAGCTATATATCATATATAGCTAATTCTTATTTGTTATATCTCTTATATATTATACAAAATATTAGTTATATTCCTAATTAATTAAACTGCATATTCAAAGAAATTCAAATTTTATAAAGCACTAACTAACAATTTAATAAATATTAAAAAAAATAATACTTTACTTTAGCTATTATCTTTGCTACACTTTTAAACTAAAATATTAAGCTATTAGTTTTTATTAGATTCTTATTCTAACTCTAATATAAATTTTTTTTTTGTTATTAAAGGCAGCTTATATTGCTAAAAGAATTTTATTAGTATTGCAAACAAGATTATATATTGATAATTTTTACTGTTTATAATTATATGAAGAGTGTACAACAAGCTATATATGTATATAACTTTAGTTATTATCTATTTTAAGTAATCTGCTGCATAAGCATTAGACTACTTGATTAGTTCTACATTATGTTACTATATCTGTAATCTATCTGTATATTACCTATTTAAATACTCTGTTCATTAACCTATACAGATCAAACCTAATATTATTATAACATCTAATTGTTTAAGCTAGCTAGCTTGTTATAAATCTATTTATTTAGTATAGTTTAGGTCCTCTCAGAATACATTATATCTAATATATTATTAGTATTACAAAGCTAGTTAACTTTGAAGCAAACTTACTAAAGTAATTTGTATTTATTTTATAAATTCACTTAGCTTAAATCTTTGTTAATATTTATACAATTCTAAGTTTTACTATAGTCTTCTACTGATTAGTTAATTTAGTTTTTTTCTAATATTTAGTCAGTTCTAGTTACTTTTTACTAGAGACTTTAAAACCTTCTACTTTTATTAGACTAAGTTTTTTTTCTAAATTAGATTTTAACTGATATAGTCCTGTTAGAAGGCTATACTACTTTACTAACTTTTAATTTCTATTATACAAATCTCCTACTTATAAGGGAGATAGAGGTATTGTGAACAGGGGAGGTATTGTAGTCATCTAATATATCTTATGATCTATCAATCCAAATTTAACAATTTTTATACCATTTGATTTGTCTTAATAAGACAATTCAAATAGTATAAAAATCATTTGATTTGGATTACTATATTACAAGATATTAATATTTGAATATTTTAGTTTAATTTTTTTAAAATTCAATTATAAAATATTCAAACATTGTTATCTCATGATGTATTGATCCAAATTAAATAATTTTTATACTATTTGAATTATCTCACTGAGATGAATCGAATGGTATAAAAATTGTTGATTTGGATCAATATATCATGAGATCATAGCTAGGTGATCACAATATCCCTCTATAACTACAATACCTACTTTGATTTTTATAATATTCAGATCTAATTATCTCATAATCTAGTGATCATAATCAAATGATTTTGGTACTATTTGATTCATCTTGATGAGATGGTTCTAATAGTATAAAAATCGTTTAATATGAATTAATAGATCACAAGATATAATAATTTTAAATTAATGTGACCATAATACCCTCAACTCCTTTATATCCTATCAAGATTTATTCATATAATATTATGTTATACTTCTAAGTTCTAATTGATTTGATATAACTTAATTTATAGAAATATATCTCTAGAAATAAATAGAGTTTACTATAATATATCACAAGATCTAAGAAATTATTCAAATTTGTTGATAGAAAGATTTGAACTCCAGATCTATTGCATAGTAGTTTAAAAATCTAATTATTATACTAGATTACTAGACTTTTCTAATTTAAATATTTTAAAACTATAATAGTTTTATAGTTTATATAAACATTTTAAAACTATAATAGTTTTTATTATTAATAGCAACATAGTGAACATTTGATTTGATTAGTTAATAAATATAAACAATATATATATTATCATATGATTATTAGCTAACCAAATTATAAATTTTAAAAGAAAAACAAATTGAAACTTTAACTAATCTTAAAATATATATTGTATGAAATTAATTAGATTTGTTCAAGTAAAACTACTATATTTTTTTTATTCATTAATTTATAAAAAAACCCTTCTAGTTTAAATTACAACAAAACCATATAGTTATACATGTATATAAACCTCTAAATCTTTAATCATATCTTAAAAAAAAATAAAATAAATATAATTAGCTTATTGTTCTAGAATTTTTACAATATATAATAAATATTATTTTGATAAACTAAGATCTTAAGTTATATATTATATTCATATTACAGTATTTATTCTTTTCTAAATTATTATTTTCAACTTTATTCTATTTTTATTTTTACTCAACAAGCTGAATTTTAACCTGTATATACTTACTATTTTACCTGTCTTGTTAAAAGTTTCTCTCTAAGCAAAGTTTTTAATAATAGAGATCAATAAAAATTACCTTCACTTAATAGATGTCTTGAGAGTAAAAGAAGTCTATAAAACATTTTGGTTAAACTTTACTTTGTGAAACTAAAAGTTGCCAATTGATGAAGTAGCTTTTCATAGTAAAGTTTACTTAAAAATTTTTTTTTATATTGTATAACTCAGAGTTTTATGAGCTAATAAAATCAAATGTCTACTATACTATTAATAGCTAAATATAATTTAATAAATACAGAATTATAAAAAAATAATATTTATATTAACTTTTATTTTTATTATATTTTTTAATCTAAAATATTAAATTAATAGTTTATATTAAATTTTTACTTAACTCTAAATATATATATATATATATATTTAAGCAAAGCTAAGGTAAGATTATATTTTTATTTTTATTAATAATTTAATTAAAATTTATAAAAAAAATTTTATTTACTATATAATACAAGATATAATTTTAAACTATATAACAAGATTTAAAACTTAAACAAATTTATTTGTTATTTAAATCTACTAAATATAAATATTTTAAAAATATAATAGTTTTATAGTTAATAGCTAAATTTAATTTACTAAATATATATTTTACAAAAAATACTCTCTTTATCAATTACTTTAACTAAATTTAGAGTATAAAGAAAAACTAAGAAAACTTAAGATTTTTACTAAAAACAAATATAAAAACTACTAAATAAAAGAAAAGAAAAAAGAAAAATACATATATTGAAATAAAAAAATAGAAAAAAAAATTAAAAAGAACTAGAACTCTAGAGAAAGTCTTGACTTTAGAACAAAATACAAAATTTTTTTAAAAAATTTGAGAATCAAACAAACTCTAAAATATAGATTACTTTATATAGTATAAATATATATAAAATAAAATAAACAAAAACATAATATAGAAAAACTTATATATTATATACTAAATTGTAAAAATGTTATATGCAAAACTAAAGCTAGAAAGTTTATAGATAATTAGAAAAATTCATAGAAAATTACTGAAAAAGATGAGATTATTTTAGATAATTGAGATTGAAAGTATATAGAACAGAGAAAAAGTAATAAGACTTATTAGAATAGTTATTAAAAAGTATAGCAAAGAAATAATAGCAGAAAAAAGCAATACAGTAATGAGTTTAGATATACTAGCTAGTAAAATAGCAAAACTCAAACAAATTTAAAAAAACAATTACTATTTATAAAAAATCAAATCAAAAAAATAATATTAAAATTTTGCTAATATATTATATATAACTATAAGAATATATAATATTTGTTTAAATAAAGATTATTAATTAAATTTTTAAGATATAAGATCTGGCGATCTTAGTATAGTAATTAGATTGTTAGACTGCTATACAAGAAGTCTGGAGTTTAAATCCTACTGTCGATGAATTTGAATAATTACTCAGACTTTTATATCTAACTTATAGTAAACTCTGCTCGTTTCTGAGGGTTACAACCCTGTAAATAATATTATACCAATATTAATTAGATATTAGAAATATGATACAATATTCAAGTTATATTGCATAAATAAATCTTGATAAATTCTATGAGCAGGGAACTAGCATAGTAGAAATTCCAAGTTTAGTAAAGTAGTACAGATTTCAATAATCAAACAAGTTAATGTCTGATCTAGTAAAAAACCTAAGTATGAAGAATATAAGATCAATAGATATGAATAAGTCTGCTGTATAATGCAACCTGATGCCTTGCATTAGTGATAACACCAACTTGGCTTGGCAGCTAACTAGATTGAGAGGATCTATTTTATAAAATATCTAGTTGGAACTTGGAGAACTATATCTAGCAGATGGCTATAGTAGGAACTAGATTTGTACAAACATAAACAAAAGTCTAAGCTAGGTAAATCTATAAAATAAGCATATGACCACTCTGGTAGAAATTATTTCTGAGGTTAGCTAGAGCTTTGTAGCCCACAATATATTAGACAATATATATCTTAAAGAAGACTTAAGCTATGTAGTAAATAGATCTGTGTATAAATTAACTGACTTAAATAGTCAGATATAGTAGTGATATTAGTTTAGAATAGAGGAACGAGTTAATGATCAGAGTATTTAAATAGGTGACTCATAGGTGAGTTATAGGTATTATAGCATAGTATAAAACTAACAGATGGTCGATCGTCTATATAGCAGACTACTTAAATTGAATAATGACTAAAGTTATACGTATAGCTTGTTATACACTCATCATATAACTATAAAACTTTAAGAAACTGTTCATATAATAGTTCTATAATAATAAACTAATAAAATCTAATCAGATAAGGAAGTAGCTTTAATAATAATAAAAAAATTTTTAAGATATAAATTTGGCTAGAGTTTAGAATTTTGTTTAAAACAAACTAATTTTATAATAGTTTGAAATTCTGCTAACAAGTATCAGTTTAAAAGATCATATAAATAAAATAATTACAGAGATATTAGAAGTAAAAAGTAATATAGTAATAGTAGCTAGAGAATAGAAAAAAGTAATAAAGAGAGTAGCAATAATAGAAAAAATTAAAAAAGTTAAAATAGTATTAGAGCAAAAAATTCAAAATATGATAGTAAAAAAAATTAAATTAATAATTAAAAAGAATAAGAGTAAAACAAATATAAAAATAATAAATTGAACAAACTTTGTGAAAATAGATAATAATATAAAAAATAAACAAGTATTATTACAAGATCAATTACTAGTAAATAAAAAAAGTAAAAAAATCTATAGTCTAATAGAAGATATCAAAGAAATCTAAGATAAAAAAATTACTAGATTAAATTTAAACTATTATTTCAATATTATAAAAAGATTAAAAAAGAATATAATACTAGCAGAATCTAACTTATTACTAGAAAATATATCTAAGTACTAATCAAGTATTGAATAACTGAATATTAGAGTATCACTAAATAAAAACTCAAAAATTTAAATATAAATTATATTTAAATTTTCAGAGTTTCTTTTAGTAATATTCATTAAATTAAAGTATATTATAATCAATATCATTATTAAAAATTGAATCATATTTAACTTTATAATCAAGTATTAGATTATATCTAAATATTAGAGTATTACTAAATAAAAATCTAAAAATTTAAATATAAATCATATTTAAATTTTCAGAGTTTCTTTTAGCAATACTCATTAAATCAAAATATATTATAATTAATCTTATTAACAAAAATTGAACTATATTTAACTTTATAATCAAGTATTAGATATTTAAATATTCAAAAATTTAAATATAAACTATATTTAAATTTTTAAAGTTTCTTTTAATAATACTCTTTAAATTAAAGTAAATTATAATCAATCTTATTATCAAAAATTAAACTATATTCAACTTTTTTTTTTTATATTAGGGCCACTTCTTGGCTGATTAGATTTTATTAGTTTGTTATTACAGAACTATCACATGAATAGTTTTCTAAGGTTTTATAGTTATATGTTAAGTATATAACAAGCTATATATACAACTTTTAGTAATTGTCTAATTTAAGTAGTCTACCATATAGACAATTGACTATCTGTTAGTTCTATACTATGCTACTATACCTGCAACTTGCTTATAAGTTACCTATTTAAATACTCTGATTATTAACTCTTTTCCTCATCTCAAACTAATATTACTACTATAGCTAACTACTTAAGTTAGCTGACTCACCTATAGATCTATATATCGCATAGCTTAGGTTTTCTTAAGATGCATATTGCCTAATATATTGTGAATATACAGAGCTCTAGTTAAACTCAGAAGTAATTTTTACTAGAGTAGTTATATGCCTATTTCACAGATTTATCTAAATTAGACTCTTGTTGATATTTGTACAAACTCAGTTCCTGCTGTGGCTGTCAACCAGATATAGTCCTCCAAGTTCTAGTCAGATATTTCACAAGATAGATCCTTCTAATCTAGTTAGCTGCTAAGCCAAGTTAGTATTGCTACTAATGCAAAGTACTAGACTATATTATATAGCAGACTTATTCGCACTATTATAAAATAGGTTTTAGCATTTTACTTAATTATTATACTTTTATATTATTATATATATTTAGATTTAGTTTTTTTTTTTTTTTTTGTTGTTTAAGGCAGCTTACATTGCCGATGTGATTTTATTAGTATTTGCATATGGAATTATATATTGATAATCTCTACTGTTTGTAATTATATAAAGAGTGTACAACAAGCCACACGTACAACTTTAGTCATTGTCTAATTTAAGTAGTTCGCCGTATAGGTGATT
>CAJVPM010002232.1:0-10234 GCA_910592325.1 Scutellospora calospora | reverse complement strand
ATACTATAAAAATACTAAATCAAATAACAAAACTAAAAATAAAATAAAAGAAAAATAAAGAAATAGAAAATTATAGGCGTAACACTATTCATTAATTAATTGATTTAATAGATTTTTAAATTTAGGAATATCTATATATAATGATAAATTATATCATAAAATATTATTATAAATAAATTGAGAATTAAAGCATTAAATACTTTTAAATAGTGGTAATGCATTATGTTGCCTAATATGCTTCATAAACTTTGTATATGCCAAATTAAATACTTGCTCAAAAATTTCTTTGAAATGATTAATATTTAACTATTTTTGATTTATAAAAGAAATTATTTCATTTGTTAATAGCGAGTTGGCTATTCTATTTTGGAGTATTTCTTGCATTTGCTGAATTTAGAAGTAAACATATAATATAACTAAATTATTTCGAGTTTGAAAAAAATTCAAATCATGTATTAATTTATATTTATATTAGTATTAGTATTAGTATATATTTAATTATTATAAATTATATTTTAAATATTTACCTTTTTCTATTTAATATGATAAATATAGAAATTAATTCAATATGAATAACAGTATCTATAAACTATAGATACAAATTAGCAACTCTTTCCAAAGATTACTTGTACCAAAACTTCTTGCAAACATTTAATTATTTCTCAAAATTCTATTAACTAAATCACTTTTGGGCTACTAAGTAAAGTTGTTTACACTAAAATTTTACTTTAGAGTAGCCTAGTTTTATCTTTTCTAGACCCTTATTTGTGAAGATATTAAATAATCCTTATTTCTTAGTTTTTTTTAAATTATCCTAAATTTTTATTAAGTAAACTACTTCTAGGCTACTAAGTAAAGTTGTTCAGCATAAAATTTTACTGATAATTATATAGCAATAGATGAATAAATATAGCAATAGACATAATTTGTAATAAAAAATTACTTTGCTATTTTTGCTAAATTTGCTAATTTTACTAGCTATTTTTGCTAGCTATCTTTGCTATTAATAGCCGGTGGCCCTGGTCCGGAGTAGGGTTGCAAGATATAACTATACCGTATTATACTATTGGTATAATACTGGTATATTATACAAGGTATTATACTAGTTTATACTCGTATAATAAGTATAACACCAATAATAATTTAAGGTAGCCAATCAAATTGCAGTATTTATATATAATAAAATAAAGTAATATTATTGGCTAGAGATTATATAAGATTATATAGCAACGGTTAATACAGATACCACCTTATACGGTATAATACGGTATTATACTAGGTATTATACAATGATTTGTTATTATACCGGTATAATTGCAACCCTAGTCCGTGAGACTTTCCCTTGTGATTAGTGACGCATAACGGCCTTGCAGAGCCGTGAGCCGATCAATTTAGCCGAGCTAATTAATAGCTCAGCTCAAGAACAGCTCGGCTAACTAACGGCTCAGCTTGTGCTAGTTGAGCCGATTTAGAGCCATGGAGCTGATTATCAAGCTATAATCCATCGATCATTATAATAATGATATTTGAAAAAATTGGGTGCCCTAATTTCCCCCACCACTTTACTATCGGAATAGAAAAAAATTGATTAATAGAATAAATACTCCGCTAAGTGAATAATTAGTACAGCCAATTAGAAGTGGTGGGGTAAATTAGTAAATTCGAAAAAATTGGAGCTGCGGCCCTTGATCGGCTAGCTACAAAATGGCTCAACTAAAAAGCAGCTCAGCTAAAAATCAGCTAGCTACAAAACAGCTCAGCTAAAAATCGGCTCAGCTAAAAATCAGCTCAGCTTCATTATAGCGAGCCGTAGCTGAGCTGGAGCCAGCCGTTTGCATCACTACTTGTGATTTTCTTAAAATCACATGATTGTCCCATTACACTGTTTTTCTGCGGGTGATCCCATTTGTTGTATTTTTTCATTGTATTTCTTCCAATAGTTTAGGTCATATGTATTCGATTTTGTGAAATTGTTGGAGATGCCTTGGAACTTTTATTATTTAACCGCTTTTCATAAAGGAGTGTTTTACTAGCTTGTTTTTTTCTTGGGGGTTTGTCATTATTTGTTTGGCTTGACATGTTGGAAAAAGTAAGTATTTGAATTTTCGTGATACAACATTTATATATCGATATCGATATGCGTTTCTGTTTGTAATACGTAAATATTGCATTATCAGATCTTGATTTAATATTTAAATAAGATTTAAAGATTATTAAAATAATCATAAAATGGTTTTCATATCAGAAAAAGAAGTTGCTGAACATAATACATATCAAGACTGTTGGGTAATAATACACAATAAAGTTTACGATTTGACTAAATTCCTTCCGGAACATCCTGGTGGTGTAGGTGTGATTCTTGACCAAGCTGGTAAGGATGCGACAACTATTTTTGATACAATCCATCCACAAGATATAATTCTGCGTTATTTATCTCCTGATGTTTGTCTCGGGGAAGTCGACCCTGCAACTGTGTCCAAAACCTCTAATGTAGAAGTTAAACGACATTATGAACCGATTAAAAAAAAACCACCATTAAATGAAATATTAAATTTATTTGATTTTGAAGCTGTGGCTTCTCAATTATCGGCTGCTGAAGCTTGGTCCTATTTTAGTTGTGGTGCAAATGATGAAATCAGCTATCGTGAAAATCATAATGCTTTTCATCGTATTTGGCTTCGTCCTCGAGTCATGAGGGACGTATCTCATATAGATATGAGCACAAAAATTCTTGGTCATGATTCTTCCTTTCCATTATATATTACAGCTACTGCAATGGCAAAACTTGGTCATCCTGAAGGTGAAGTTCTTTTAACTCGTGCAGCTCATTCGCATGGCATTATTCAAATGATACCTTCTTTTGGTTCTTGCTCATTGGAAGAAATGACAAGTGCTCGTGAAAAAGGGCAAATTCAATTTTATCAATTATATGTAAATAAGAATAGAAATATAGCACGGAAAGTTATTCAAACCGCTCAGGAAAATGGTTGTAAAGCATTTTTTATTACTGTAGACGTTTCAGTGATAGGTCGTCGTGAGAAGGATATGCAAATTAAATATGATGGTGCTCTGCCAAATATTATAGATGAAAACAATGAAAACGATAATTATCTAAGACGTGATCAAGGTGCTTCAGGAGTTGCTGCTTCTCTTATAGATCCGAGTTTTAATTGGAATGATCTAAAATGGATCAGGTCTATTACATCTTTGCCTATTGTCATCAAAGGTATTCAAACTTTAGAAGATGCAATACTTGCTGCTGAATATGGTTGTGATGGTATAGTACTCTCAAATCATGGAGGACGTCAACTTGATTTTGCCCCTTCTGCTATAGAAATCCTTCCGGAAGTTGTCGAAAGTTTAAAGAAATTAGGTTTATTTGATAAGATCGAGATATACATTGATGGTGGCATTCGTCGTGGAACTGATATTTTTAAAGCTATTGCTTTGGGTGCAAAAGCTGTTGGGCTTGGTAGACCATTACTTTATGCTATGTCTTCTTATGGACAGGTTGGTGTTGAGCATGCTTTACAAATATTAAAGGATGAATTGGAGATTACAATGCGTCTATCGGGTGCGAATACGCTTGCAGACATTTGTCCTGAGATGGTTGATATTAAAAATCTAACCAATCATTCGATTACACCCAAAGATTATTTGTCTTCTAAAGTGTACAAAAGGCTTGTTCCTAGACGAAGTAACTTATAAATCAATATTTATACTCCCCAATACTTTACGCATTTTGTTCTTTTTGTTTAAAAATGAGGTCGTCCAAAGTTGATTAGTTGTTTAACCCCCTCAGTCAGCCGTCCCCCCCAAAAAAATTAAACAAGTCAATCACAAGGCAGAATAAAAAAGAAAAAATTTTCGACTAAAATTTTTACGAAAAAGTTCCGAAAATCGTGTTTATTCTAATGTGTTTGTTTAAATTATCGCCTCTCGTCGAAAAATTTAAAATGGTGACATTAAACAACAAATTAACTTTAAACGGCCTGATGTAGAATTGTAGTGTTAACTTTTGTGATAACTAGTATTTTTTTTTTTTTTTTTTTTTTTTTTTTTACTTAATCATAGAAGAATTTGAGTTAGAGAAATTTCGCACTAATAGTTTTTTTATAATTACTGGTGTAGTATCCGAAAAACCTAGAGAATCTCAAAAAAATAAATATAGAAAAAAAATTCATTGGTTTCCGCGTCACATTACTGTACCAGTGACACGTTCATAATATAATCTACAACGAAATTTATCAAATAAAAATTCATTTGTAAAATCGAAATTCCGCATGTAAGGCCATTATCCCAACTTCACGATTTATTAAACTTTCGACTACAGTAAATGTCATTGTTATGTCGCAGGTATTGCTAGGTTACTGTATTCTTACGATTGAATCAGAACGATTATAACAATTACGCACGCGTGATCTGTTATACAATCTGATTGTTTATATAAACTATAAAAAGGGCGAATATACACTATTTCTTGGCAAAAAAATTTAATTTTTCGTTCGAGCAAAAAAAAAGATCCATGTCTTTTTCATCAGCCAATGAAGTTCAGAAATGGTTGCGAACTGATGTTATTAAGTTATTGCGGAGTTAATTAAATATACGATCTACATAATTTTATTGTTAAAATTTTTGATTTCTCAACTATTTCTTATAAGTGAATTGGATAAATGTGACTACATATATTCTATACAAACCGTAATAAAGCTCGTGAGCATTATTTCGAAAATTGGGTCCTTTAAAATAGCATGTATACTGTTGTTATCCGGCATTGATGATGACAAGCAGAATAATAACAACGTACGTGTTCTTTTGTACACAAAAGTAGAAACCGAAATATCTAATGTGCTTACGAATTAGATATTAAAATATTTAGGATAGAATCCTCTGCTACTTCCGCCCCTAGAAAAATGCTTTCTATCCCAACGGTAGGAATTGATTCTATGATAATCGTTTAATCGAATCTAGAATCGATTCTAATTTTGAGAATCGTTTTAATCGATTCTTCCAATGACCTAATTGGCTGAGCCCGCATTAGGGTAATGCAGGCCAAATGATCAAATATTTAACTGGTCAAAAATTGGGATATTATTTTCTTCCAATAAAACCAAGAATAAGGCTAAACGTCAATATTTTGAGCTCAAGCACGGGGATTTATAACGCTTTGCAAAAAGGTGTGACCCTGTGATTTTCTTTGTGATGACCTCTGAGATTTAAATTTCCTATCAAACTAGAGATGGGCAAAGTTAGTAACAAATTATTATTTATTATTTTCCTACAATTTTTTACGTAATAAGAATAAGTAAAGAATTATGATGTATGCAAAATTCAATCTGATCACTTAAAAATCGTAACAAGTAATAATCATTTATCATAAGCAATAATTGGTAATAACGATAATACGTAAGTGTAAGTACTTGGTAAAAATACGTAATTATTACTTGCATCATTACCTTGCCCATCTCTATATCAAAACGTATACTGTTGACCCTCCCCAAACCGATATGTCCGGTGGCCAGATTTTAATCAGTTTTGATAGGTTTATCGATTTTAAAAAGAATTTATATAGTAAAATGGAAAGTTTTTAATCGGCTTTGACAGGTTATCAGTTTTGACAGTATCGGTTTAAGGAGGTTCGACTATATTTCTAAAATCTCCGAAAATCGGAAAATCGCATGATTTCCTGTGATTAGAGATGGGCAAAGTCAGTTACATATTATCGTTATTACTTAATATTACTTATTGCGCTTTGCAAAAAGGTGTGACCCTGTGATTTTCTTTGTGATGATAGAGGAAAACTTAAATTTCCTATTGATCAAATATTTTAGTATATACCGATACGTATTGTCTAAAATCTGTAAAATTCTGTAAAATTCGGAAAATCACCTAATTTCCCGTGATTTTCACATGACATCATGATCTGCAAGGTCACACCTTTTTGCAAAGCGCAATAATATTACTGTGAAATAGGTAATAATAAGTAATTTTATAATAATTTGATTCTTAGCAGCAATGTTTTGTTCAATCTCAATTTTGATCATTCGCCTCCGACTGTTATCATGTGTTTATATATATATACATAATAAGTAATAGAATGTAATAAATATTTAATATTATTTAATATTAAGTAAGGGATAAATCATAGGTCATTATTACTTACAAAATTACTTTGCTCATCTCTACCTGTGATTTTTTGATCTGTAAGGTCAGCAAAACGCAATAAAGTCAGGAATTAGAAAAAAGCAATTGAGATATTGGATTAAGAAATGCATTTGTGCAACATACGTTATATTTTTGACAATAATTATTATTAATTGCTTTAAGTCTATTAACGTTAATGTTTACTAGGAATAAAGCATTAAACAAATACATATTAATTGATCATTTTTCAAAATCGACGTATCTTCTTTGATCTAGTTTATTACAAAATTTTTGATATAAGTAATATCATCTTTAATTCAATAGCCTGATTCATTGGCATAAAAAATTAAAATTTATTATTATTCACATTAAAACACTCTTCTCAAATCTTTTTCACTTACATTTTCATTATTAATATTATTTTAAGAGATATAAAAATCATTATAATAGTTTTTTTAAACGGGTAACAATGTTAAATGATAAATTTTTGTGTCACATTAACGTTGATCGATAAACAATAAAAATTAATAAAATAAGTTTTTTTTTTTTTTTTTTTAATCAATAAAAAATTTTTTTAATCAAGCAATTCAAGCAACTTTTTTAAAGGAGCCAACTATGAAAAATACATAATATTAAATCGAATACATGTTTTCAATGAATCTATAATACTACAAATATAAATCTAATACATCATATTCGATTTTTATTTTAATCGATTTGAAAGGGTACATTGTTTTTCAAAATTTAATAATATCCAGGATTAATCATTCCACCTATAAAATAGTTAGCGAATTAATAATATTAAAAAAAAAGAAAAATTCTCAAATTTTGAATTTCTCACACTTACCATAAACCGGATAGTATAAAAGTTCTGACTTTTTAATTACAGGAATAGAATCTTTTGCCATCTTCCAATAATAAGCATCATACCAAACTTCTGGACTTTCAGGTAATCCAAGTACACAAAACCCGGGATTTCTTCCAGCATATTCTGCCATTAATCTTAAAAAATGTAATTCTAATGTTTTATCCTCACCTCCGACATTATAAAATTCCATTATACAAATAGGTACTTGAATATTTTGTAAAAGAATTTTAAGTTGAGTGACTGAAAAATTTATGCACATTCCTAAATATTTAAGGCAAGGTGGGAATGAGCTAGCGAGAGTTTTAATAGATTTTGTTTCCCATGATTGTCTAGTAGTTCCACAACTATTTGTCATCCATGAACGTTGTTGTGAAGAATGACTACAACAAGATTGAACTATGATTAAATGTTCAATGCTAGGTAAAAACTGAAGTGTGGTGCAAAGAGAAGAAAGGTCGATAGTATTAATAATAGTTGATAGATGAGTAAGATTTCGACAATATTCAACAAGTATTTTACAAAGTCTAGGAGTTATACATTCTTGTACTGAGAATACTTTTAAATGACGATTTGCTAATCGAAGTAGTAATCCTACAAAGTTATCCAAGATTTTTCGATCAGGTCCAACTTCATAAATTAACAATTTTCTAATAAAAATCGGAGGAAGTGTGTCAACATTAATCTTTGTAAAATCTTCATTAATCTGTGGTTTCCATAAAACCAAAGTTTCAAGATGAGCCCATAAGTTTAGAATCGGAAGAAGTTCAGTAATCATGGATATATTATTAATTCTTAAATATTTTAGGTGACTATGAATTGATAAACATAAATTATTTGAAATGTTGGAATCCCACCGACCATCAAATTCAAATGTTTCAAGATTGACTTGTTTGTTAACTAATTTACATAAAAGAGGAACTATTGGTTGAGTTTCGAGTAAACTTGGCATATTAATAGTAACTTGTCTAATAACCGTTGAAGAATCTATAATCTTGTTAAGTAGACCTAAAATTTTTTCTTCTGTAACATTTTTACTTGCAATTTCACTCCAATAAGTTAATTCAAATTTTTGAAGGTTTCGTAATACTTGACCAGCTCTTACGTAAGATGCAAAATCCGGAAAACTACAAATAAGGTTACCTTCTTCGTCAAAGTAATTATTATACTCTTGTTCTAATTTCAATAATCCCATACCATGAATGTGATTCAATAACACATTACTAAATAATTCAATACCATCTATCACTCTTTTAAGACTTTGAACATTATCAAAAGGAACTGACCACCATTTTTGAACGGTTTGCCGGAAATTTCTCGAATCGAACGCTCGAAGATATTTAGGATAATCAAATAATGGAGTAGGAAAAGGAGGAAACCAATGTTTCAATTTTTTAGATAGCATTTGTCTTTCTTCAGGAGTCAAGCATGATAGATATGAATGAACTATACTAGTTGCAGCTTTTTTTCCGGAAATTATGAGTTCAAATGGTCTACTCCATAATATAGGGACTACAAGCCTACAAAATAGTCGATTGGCAAGAAGACAAGAATATAATGTTGTGCGATCATTTTTTAGCTGGTATAAAATATCAGCAATACAATCAGATGTTAACATTGGAGGAGGATTACGAAGATTTTTAACAGACATTATTATTAAAAATTTTTGAACAGTATGAAAACAATATCAAATAATTAAGCATTTTTTGTCATTATATGAATTGACAATAATGATAATGCAGTAACCTGCCGAATCTGCATTCAACTTTTTTAAAAAAGGAAATATTTCGTCACAGTTAACCGTTTTCACGTGATTGCTTTCAGGATGTCCGTGCAATTGTATAAAACCCCTCACATCAATGATGCATAAAGAGTAGGTAACACGCATACATAATTATCTAATCTCATCATATTTGATGAAACGGAAATTATAAAAAATTAGTTTCCATAACAAATAACGATAATGATAATTATAGCGGTAGAATTTAAATTCAATTTTGAATCATTGTCGCAGCGTGATTAGTCAATAAGATCGCAAAGTCAGGTGTAACGTAAATCAATGTTCTTAAAAATTTGACCATAACTCAAGAATTCGCTTATTAAATTATCTTCTGCGTTCTAACAAAAATTTCCATGCAAATTTTAGTATGAATTACGCTCTACCCATGCCATAAATCAAGCCTAACTTGAAACCTAATAATAAGGCTTCATCGCATTTTATTTATTCACATTACATAGTATTGACTATCTATTTTCTGTGATTATACCGCAGATTTTCAAAAAAGCGTGCTAAATACAGAAATAGACCTTAATCACTGCATAATTCCACATAATGTCATAAAACAGCACAAAATCCTGAAGAAATCACCAAAAAATCAGAATCCTAAAAAAATTGCAAATTTATATCGGGAAATTTCAGAAAGGTGGACAAAATAATAAACATAAAATTCGGGCGTGTTAAGCTGGATTCTCTGGATAATAAAAATTTTGGAATAGTAAAGCACATAAGTAGTACAGAAATAGTGCA
Organism: Scutellospora calospora; assembly: GCA_910592325.1. Taxonomy (NCBI): domain Eukaryota; kingdom Fungi; phylum Glomeromycota; class Glomeromycetes; order Diversisporales; family Gigasporaceae; genus Scutellospora; species Scutellospora calospora. The sequence continues at coordinate 698 of CAJVPM010002232.1, read as the reverse complement.
AAATCTCTCAAAAATAGCGCGGAATCTCACTGAAAATCAGTAAAAATAAAGTTTTATAATTGATTTAAAAATATAAACTAAATTACGGTCAAAAAGCGTTCAAAATCCAATTAAAACAAGTTTTCATCATCCAAATTTTCAAAATCCACATAAAACAAATTTTTTTCTAGAATTAAAACAAAACAAATAAAAATTCAAATTCAAATTAAATAAAAATGTTGTTTTACAAAATTTCAAAAAAGATTTATTTACCTTCTTGATGTTTATTATTTCCACTCGGTTTATTTTTTCTACTATCGGTATGCATATTCTTTTCACAGTCATTATTAAAATTATTCATATATTCATCATGCCATTCGGTCTGTTTTTTAATGTTCGAATAGCTTTTATATTCAAAAAAAAAAAAAAATCAAATCAAAAGAAATAATTAGAAAACTAATCATTAGAGAATAAAGTTAACCAATCAATCAATAACCTATTGAAAAAGTAGAATTATTACCTAGACCCAGCATCAGAATATTTATACGAATAAATATTATTTGTGGATCTTGAAAAGGATTCAGAGGTCAAAGATCTAGAAGATTCATTCTTCATCGAATATTTTTCGATTAATTCTTTTTTAAGGTTTAAAACTTTTCTAAATTCATTATAGCTATTGGTCAATTTCTCACGGCGATTAATTATTTCTTGTTCCATGG
>CAJVPM010002231.1:0-10234 GCA_910592325.1 Scutellospora calospora | reverse complement strand
TGAAAAGAGTTTTTTGAATATGACTTTGTTTTGTGAGTAATGAGTTGAATATTTTTCTTTTGTAATAAGTAGTTTAGAATATAGATAATATCCCAGTTGTTGATTTTGGTTTGAGTAGGAGAGTTATATGGTAGGCTGTTTTTTAGTATTTGAATTGCTAAGAGATTATCTAGATGTATATAAATTTTGTGATTTGAGGTAATGCTAGGAGGAGGTATATGATTATTGATAATTCAGCTCTTGTAGAATTTGGAGTATAAAGAATTGATATATTGAATTTGATTTGAGTATCATTTTTAAGTATCCATGTGATACCAGTTTTTATATTTGGTTTTGTAAGTATTTGATTAATGCATCTGTATAGAAATGAAGATTTTCAGAGTTTAGTAGTAGGATTTGATTATGAAGAGTTATAAGTTGATTTTGATAAGATAGGTTAATAATTGAATTTTGAATTAGAAGAATGTCAGGTTGGAGAATAATTAGTTCTGAAAGTATTGGTATTAGTGAATTAAACAGAGTATGAAAAATTTTTTGTAGAACTTGTATTTCCTGTTAGCTTATACTAAATTTGAATTGGTTTTTTTTTTTTTGAGTTTTGTATTTTATGTTGATTGTTTGGTTATCATTTGTTTGTATTTTGTTTGGTATAGAAAGGATTTAAAATAAATTTGGGTTTAAAGAGGTGAGTTAGTAGGTTTGAAAAGTTATTAAGGTTATTAAGTAGTTGATTATTTTTCTGATTTTAAATTCATTAGAGGAAGGAAGAAAAGACTAATAATTTTTGTTTGGGTTTTGTAAAGTGATAAGATTTAACGTATTAAGGAAAGAGTTAATTAAGTTAATTTCTATATCTGATCAGATTTCTGTTATTGGTAATATTGTTGTTTGGTTTGTAAGGAGTTTGTACCATTTAGAAATTAGGCCACAAAGAGATTTGTATATTTTTAAGTAAATGTTTTTCTATGAAAGAAAGTGTAGATTATCTGCTGTTAGAAGTTGTTCAAAGAAGAGAATTTGATTGTTTCTGAGACTTATAGTTGTTGCAGTATTAAGAGTAAGAAGGAAATTGTATATAAAGTTAAGTTAGTGTATTTGATTTTGGTTTTGTGAATTGTTAAAAGGAAGGTTGTTAAGTAATATATTGTTTTTGTATAAAAGAATTAGTTAATTTATGATTGTGAAGTTAAATATTTTTCTTTGGTTTGAGAGGATAGTTTTTTTGAATAAAGCAAGTTGCCAGATTTTTGTTAGCCATTCTTTTATACAGACTAGAGTAATTTGAGTTAGAAGATCATTTGTATTAAGGTATCTATTGATATTACTACTATTTGTTAGTAAAAGTAGTTTGTTAAATATTAGTATGTTGAGGAGATGTAAGTTAGTAAGGATGTCATTATTTGTGTTTGTTAATAGATGTAGTATGTGTTTAGTGTTTTTTGTTAAAATACTTGAGAGTTAATTGATTTTTTCCTAAGTTAGAGCACAGATTTGGAGGTAGTATTCAATTGCTAATGCAAGAATAGTGTTGAATAATCTTGATATATGGATGGGAAGTAACCTTTTGAATTTGATAAGATGTGTAAATTGATTTATTTTGTTAGTAATAATATTGGTAGTATGTTTGGATGAGGCATTTCTATCTAAAAAGATGCCTAGATATCTTATAGTTTCATCTAGTTTACAAGGTAGGATTTGTTAATTTTTGAAAGATAAGGAGTAATTTGAAGGAGAATTAGTTTAAGAATTTTTCTATTTTGATATATGAAGTAGATCTGATTTAAGAGGGTTTATTTGAATATTGTTTAATTGATATAATTCTAAGATATTGTAAAGAATTTCTTGAAGGTTTTCTTTTGATTCATAGTGCTAGATAGTGATATTTATAAAAGCAAGATGTGAAATTGTGATTAGTATTGATTTGTTTGAAAATATGAGGCTAAGTAGTGAGCTTGATATGATTTTAAGGAATTTTGAGTTGTGTTTGGTATTGTTATAGCAATGATAGGGTCATAGTAGACTTTCTAAAGGAGTGAAAAGAAGGTTTTATCTTGTTCAATATCTAAGTAAAGGAAAATAGGATTTGTAAGTCTATGGGCAGTGATTACTTTGGCTTTCCTGTCATAATGTAAAAATTTAATAAGGTTTAAAGCATTTTGAGAAATGCTAATTCTTTTACAAGAATCAATAAGGTGATTAATGTTGATTTTGTCAAAAGCTTTGGACATGTTCTGGAACAGAATCCATGCTTCTTTGTATTTCTAGGAATTCAATTCATGGTTTCATATAGTCATAAATTAGATTATATATTTTATTAACAATGTGGAATTAATCACAATATAATCAGTTTTTAGTTTTTATATAAAAGCAGTTACAATTATTACATAATGTATTCTTTCTCTTTCTTCTAGCAGACTAAGATTTAATAGTTATATAAGAGTCACAGAAACAAAAATTATGCAATAAAATATGATAATGATGAATAATTTTATAAGTTTAAAGGTTAAACTAGTCAAAAACAAACCTTTTCTACTATTAATTTAAAGGTTTTTATTTATAATATAATAATAACAATACTAACTATCTGTTTTATCTATTACTACATATATAAACTATATAAAAGTTTCTATTCAAAGAACTTTAATGATTCTACTAATGCTAATACTAAAGCTAATTATTCTATAAATTTTATTTTTAGAATTTATTTCTATACTGAGAACTGCAGTATTTCTGGCTACTTTATCTACAGATAGTAGCTTCTACTAAGAAATAGTCTTTGCTTATTTCACAGATATCTATAGATTTGTACCTTTGTTAATATTTGTATAATCCTAGTTCTAACTATAGCTATCTACTAGTATTCATTTTTCTTTTTCTAGATATTTTACAAGTACTCTTCAACTCGATCTATATCTTTCCAATTTTAGTATCCTACCAAATTAGATATTATCTATCAATAATCATTTTTAAGACTACTTCTAAGAACTTCCATATATTCTTATTAACACTGACTCACCCTTTTATGATCTCTACAAACTACATTCAGAAAATGAACATCTCTTTCAAAATCTTCTCTCAGAAATCACACCTAATGAATAGTTAAAAATAATAAAAGACCATTCAAATAATAAAGCTACAGGACTATCAGAAACTAATTACAAATATATTAAAATGTTTAACTCCAAAAACCAAAATATTATCTGTCTCTTCTTCTCAAAATACCTCTCTTTACAAAGTACTTTACTAGAATAGAAAACTTCTAACATTTTTTTTATTTCAAAAAAATCATCTTGAGATTTTATATTAGACCAAGTTCGTCTAATCTCTCTCATCAAACCAATTAAAAAATATCTAACCAAAGTATTTACTATACATCTTGACCAAATCATAACCCAACATCATCTTCTAAGCAACCTAAACTTTGTAACAACTAAAAACTGTTCAACATATACACCAATTCAAATCTTACTAAATACTATTAAACATTATAAAAACAACAACAAAGAAGCATAGATTCTGTTCTAGGATATGTCCAAAGCCTTTGACAAAATCAACATTAATCACCTTATTGATTCTTGCAAAAGAATTGATATTTCTCAAAATACTTTAAACTTTATTAAATTTTTATATTATGACAAGAAAGCCAAAGTAATCACTGTTCATAAACTTACAAATCCTATTCCTCTTTACTCAGGTATTGAACAAAGTAAAACCTTCTCTTCACTTCTTTGGAAAATCTACTATGACTCTATTCTTTGCTATATCAACACCAAACACAACTCTAAATTCCTTAAAATCATATCAAACTCACTACTCGACCTCATATTTTCAAACAAATTAACACCAATTACAATCCCACTTCTTGCTTTTATAGATGACACTGTTTGGCACTGTGAATTAAGAGAAAACCTTTAAGAAATTCTTCACGATGTCTCAGAATTATATCAATTAAACAATATTCAAATAAACCCTCTTAAATCAGATCTACTTTACATATCAAAACAAAAAAATTCTCAAACTAATCCTCCTCCAAATTACTTCTTATCTTTTAAAAATCAACAAATCCTATCTTGCAAACTAGATGAAACTATAAGATATCTAGGCATTTTTCTAGATGGAAATAGCTCATCCAAACCTACAACCAATATTATTACTAACAAAATAAATCAATTTATATATCTTATCAAATTTAAAAGATTACTTTCTATCTATATATCAAGATTATTCAACACTATTCTTGCATCAGTAATCGAATACCTCCTCCAAATCTGTGCTCTATCTCAGAAAAAAATCAATTAACTCTCAAGTATTTTAACAAAAAACACTAAACATATACTACATCTATCAACAAACACAAATAATGACATCCTTACTAACTTATATCTTCTTAATATACCAATACTCAACAAACTGCTTTTACTAACAAATAGTAATAATATCAATAGATACCTCAATACAAATGATCTTCTAACTCAAATCACTCTAGCCAATATAAAAGAATAGCTAACAAAAATCTGGCAACCTGCTTTATCCAAAAAAACTATCCTCTCAAACCAAAAAAAAACATTTAACTTCATAATCATAAATCAACTAATTCCTTTATACAAAAACAATATATCACTTAACAACCTTCTTTTTAACAATTCACAAAACTAAAATCAAATACACCAACTTAACTCTATATATAATTTCCTTCCTACTCTTAATACTGCAATAACTACAAGTCTCAGAAACAATTAAATTCTCTTCCTTGAACAACTTCTAATAGCAGATAATCTACACTTTCTTCTATAGAAAAACATTTACTTAAGAATACACAAATCTCCCTATAGCCTAATTTCTAAATAGTACAAACTCCTTACAAACTAAACAACAATATTACTAATAACAGAAATCTGGCCAGATATAGAAATTAACTCAATTAACCTTTTTCTCAATATATTAAATCTTATCACTTTACAAAACCTAAACAAAAATTACTGGTCTCTTCTTCCCTCCTCTAACAAATTTAAAATCAGAAAAATAATCAACTATTCAACAATCTTAATAACTTTTCAAACCTACCAACTTATCTCTTCAAACTCAAATTCAATTCAAATCTTTTCTACATCAAACAAAATACAAACTAACTACAATCAACATAAAATACAAAACTCAAAAAGAAAAAAACTAATTCAAACTTAGTATAAATCAACAGAAAATACAAGCTCTACAAAATATTTTTCATACTCTATCTAATTCACTAACATCAACACTTCCAGAACTAATTATTTCCCAACCTGATATTTTTTTAATTCAAAATTCAATTATTAATACATCTTATCAAAATTAACTTATAACCCTTCATAATTAAATCCTACTACTAAACTCTGAAAATCTTCATTTCTATATAGATGCATTAATCAAACACTCACAAATACCAAATATAAAAACTGGTATCACATGGATACTTAAAAATGATACTCAAATTAAATTCAATATATCAATTCCTTATGCTCCAAATTCTACAAGAGCTGAATTATCAGCAATTATATACCTCTTCCTAGCATTACTATCAAATCACAAAATTCATATATATCTAGATAACCTCTCAGCAATTCAAATTCTAAAAAATAGTCTACTATACAACTATTCTACTCAAACCAAAACCAATAACTAGAGTATTATCCATATCCTAAACTACTTATTACAAAAAAAAAATATTTAATTCATTACTCACAAAACAAAGTCATATTCAAAAAACTCTTTTCACAATATCACTGATTCTTTAGCTAAACAAGATACTGAAAAAATTGAAATCCAACTTAATACTCAATACTTTTATTTCTCTATATCCTTCATATGAAACCAAATTCTTTTTTTTTTTTTTTGAAATTTCAACTCATAGGTTGAGGTGAGGTTTTGCTTCTATCTTTATTTTTGTAAAATATAGTTAAGAGTTTACATAAAACTACCTAGTAATAAATTACATGCAAAAATTGAAGCTCAGACGATAATAAAATAACTAAAACTAAAGTAGATACTAAATTTAAAGCTAAATTAGAATTATCTGTGACCTAAACCTACTAGAATGGTCAAGACTCACCTAGATTTGATTAGAAAGAATATAGTTTGTAGAAAAACTATATTTAATCCAATGTATTAGCCAAGCAGAAAGTTTTTGAATAGCAAGTTCAGTTGATGAAGTTTGGTTATGTTGAAGGGGAGGACTATATAAATTGTTATTATCCTGAGATATATGAAGGAGTTGTTGGCTATTTCTGTGATTTTGTTGAGAATTTGAGTGTAGTATATGAATGTTATATTGTTGTTTCTAGTTTGCGAATTCAGAACAATAGGGTAGCCATATTTGTTCATAAATTTTTTGATTAAGTTTAAGAAACAGTTTGATAGTTGTTTGTGAAGCTAAGTGAACTGAGTTAGTATATGTTTAGATTGTTTGGATAAGTGAATATAGTAAAAGTCCTTTAAGAAAAGTATATAGATTAATTGTATTAAAGAAGTTTGTAGATGGCTGAAGTGATGGATAATGTATGATCAGATTTTTTAGTGTAAGGAATTGTGATTGAGTAATTTCTAGGTTTGTATTGTTAAAAGTTTTGGTAACAGATTGTAAGATTATTTTCTGTAATATATTGTATTATAGTTTGTAATCCAGTGGAGTTCTAAGTCTGTTTGGTTGCATTTAAAGTATTTGTTATTTGATATTGTATTTGGGTAGTATTTGTGTAAGTGTGATGGTATTGGTAATTCATTATGTAGTAATTTAATTCGAAAAGTTTTAAGTTTACTAAGTTTAAAATTAGTAAACTTGCTTGAGTGTTTGTTATTGTTGTTGATATATAGCTATGTTGAGTTTCAATCAATTTTATCATATAAATGAGCCCATTGTTGGTTGCGATTTTGTGATGACTACATTGCAAGAATATGAGCATTGCAGATTGTTTTAATAAGTTTGCATGCAGATTGTTCTATAGTAGTATTTTCCTATACATATAGAAGTTAGAATTATATAAGTTAGCATGTTTGAATTCAAGAAGTGGAAGTGTTTAATAGTTTTGTGCAAGTGCGTTAGCTATGTTGTTTAGTTCATTATCACTATAAGTAGTAACTTTGTGAAATGAAATTGTGAGTTTGTAAGATTTGATGAGATTAAGTAAAGTATACCAAATTGGCCAGTTATTATAGGAGTAGTGGTGTGATAGATTTGTGATTGTTTGAGTGAGTTTTTGGTATTTGGATATTACAGATTATGAGTCAGTATAGATATTGACTTTGCAATTTCGAGAGGCTATGCAAATTGCTGATAGTATTGCAAGCAGTTCCATTTTGTATGATGAAGGCCAAAATTGAACTTGTGCTGCAAAAGAGTTAGTAATAGAGTTGTTTTCAACTTGTACTCACCCAATACCCATAGAGCATTAGTTAGTCATCAAGTTTTGAACAGATCGATCTGTATAAAAAGTTAAATTTGTATAATTAAGGTTAGATATTGCAATATTGTTTAGATAGTGAGATAAGTTATTAGAGTTGAATATTTCAAAAACAGGGTTGTTGTAAATAAGAATATTTGGAGTAGAGGGTATATATAATGGATTTCTATTTGCAGTAGTATATATAAAGTTTACGTAGTTTGCATTAAGTTTAAGTATTAAGATCTGGTTGTTTGAGGTTTTTCTCCCCTAAAATTTTGTTGATAAAGTAGCTAAAATATCAAATATGCAGTGATTTTTAATTCTATTAGAGTTTAAATTGTACCCAGAGCAAGGGCTGCATATTAAGGATGGAGTTGGATAATATTCTGTATATGAGTAGTCAATATTATGTATCCAATGTGTAATAGAAATTGTATTAGATTGAGTATTGAATAAGCAAGCTTTACTAATGATTACTGAACTATCATCATTGATTGTAATTAGCCATAGCTTATGTTGTTTTCCAAAGTGGCTAGTAGTGTAGCTGAAGTAGTTGTTAGATGTAAGTATAAGTTGTTGAGTAAGTTTTTATGAAAAAGAGTTTTCAATTAAAGTATTTTTAAGATATTTAAACCAAGTTAGTTTTTTGCCTTTAGGTAAATAGCTAATTTGTAGAGATAAGTATTCCTATTTCAGAAGAGAGCTATTATCCATAGTAGTGAGTTGGTCTAAATAGAGTATTTTTTTGTTTTAAGTTATTTTTTAAAAGTGTTATAGGCATCATATTGGTTAAGCAGTGGTTCAAGAAGATATGCATTATATATAATGGTATTTGGCTATATTATACTAGAGTGTGCATCTATTTGCATATTTAGATGTTGAAATAGCTAGATAATTTTAAAGTTAGTAGAATGCTTGTTTTTTCCATCAATAGTTGGGTTGGGGTGTTGAAGAATATTTGTTGTAGACCACAAATTGTTTTGTAGTTATTGAATACGAATTTTTGTAGTTGTTCCTAAGAGATTAGGATTGTTGAGTTGAAGCAAGAATTTTGAGATATGATGTTGGAGCTGTATATCCCAAATATTTTTAATTCTATAGATATTATAGTTGAGTATAACACTATTTGGAATGCTTCGAGAGAGGTTTGATTTATGCTTGGCTATAGTTATATATGTAGAGAGTATTCTTTTACAAATTGTTTTTGACAAAACAATATTATGAATTCAGTATTCAAGGGTTAGGATTATTACAGTATTTATGATATAGGCTACTTGTTTATCAGTTATTTGTTTGGTTTTGAGTATATTGGTGAGGTTGTTTGATTCCTGAATAATCAAATTGGTTTGTTGAGTCTGTTGATAGTTTGGCAGGAACTAGCATACTAAAAATTTAAAAGGAGTGTTTTTAGATTGTGGAGTAATTGTTTGTTGTATAAAGTTAATAGATGTTGGATTTTTTGAATTAGTACTAAAGATAGATTTAAGTGAATTAACTTGTATATTAGCCATTATAAAAAATGATAAAGCTAGTATAAGAATTTGTTCAAGTTCATTTTTTGATGGTGCTATCCATAATGTATCATCCATAAATACAAGAACAGAAGTTGAAGTTTGTAGTTGCTGTGTTTGTTTTGATTTAAGATCTGTAATCCAAGAAACTTCCAAATTATAATCTTTGTATTTTTTAGAGATTTGAGATATTAAAGGATCATAATAGATATGCCATAAAAGAGGTGTAATTGTTTCTCCTTAGTTAATTCCATTTCTAACTGAATATAACCGTGTTAGTTCAAAGTTAGTGATAACTTTGTTAGAGCGATCGGAGAGCAAATTAAGTATAATTTGAGTGAGTTGAGGTAGGAGCTGAATTCTTTCAAGTAATTTTTGAAGTAGGCTTGTATTGACAAAGTCATATGCTTTGCTCATATCCTGAGATAGTAGCCAGAGTTCTTAGTTATTACAGTAAGAATCTTCAATAATATTGTTTAAAATATGGATTGGAGTAAAGATACTATTGCCAGGAAGGGTAACATAATTAAGTGGTGATAAAATTTGTTTAGATATTAAAGAAATGCTAAGACAGTTTGTGAGTATTTTTGTATAAAGTTTTTTAATATGTTCAATGAGACTTATTGGCTTAGTATTATACAAGTTGCTATCAAAGACTAGCTTTTTTGAAATTGGAAAGATATGGCCCTCTTTCCATTGTTTAGAGATCAACTGAGAGGTTAAGCATCTGTTGAGTAGTATTGTAATTGTTTGTAGAAATGTATCTCTAACATGTTTAAGCATTTCGTAGCTAATACCTGATGGACCACATACTTTGTTATTAGGAAGATTTTGAAGAGTTTGAGTAATTTCCTCTGCTGTAATGATATTAAGAACATTGTCATAATAGGAGGAGTTTATAGAAGAGATAGGTCATAACAACTTTTCCAAGTTAAATTAAAAATTTGTTGATTAATAGATCTGTGTTCAGTCTATTGATCAAAGTGGTTTTTAATCTGTTTCTTAATTAATTCAGAATTAGTAATTAGGTCTGTATCTGTTTTAAAGTTTTGAAATAAAACATGGTCAGTGTGTCTATTAAGGATACTATTAATCATCCTTGTTGGTTGTGTTTGGAGAGCTATACATCTTTTTTCTGTTGCTTTGTTAATTTGTTGTCAGATTTGTATTGAGTTTTCTGCTTCTCAAGCTTTATATAATGTTTTCTAATATATTTGTATATTAGTGAGCCATATTGGAATTTGGTTATTATCAGTAGGAAGATTATTAATATTTAGTTGTTGCTGTTGATTAATTTTGTTAATTAAG
>CAJVPM010002230.1:0-10234 GCA_910592325.1 Scutellospora calospora | reverse complement strand
TACTTGTAAAAGTGATATAATAAATAAAGTACATTCAAGAAACTAACTATTTATAAAAATACTAATAATAAAAATAACAAAATAAAGTAATAAGATAAAATAATTGAAACTTATTTTATAATAGTAATAGTTAATAACTAAATCAATTCTTCTCGACGATCACCTGTACTATTTTTTCCTACAAAACCGAACTGTAAATTTGTAGTTAATATAGCAAGAATAACTACAAAACTTTTCTATAGTGATTAAGAACAAAAGTTTCAATCGAGGTTCAACTGAAAGAGAGATGAAATAGATATGTCTTAGCCTTGGCTCCTTAATAGAAGACTAAAAAACTATTATTATAGTTGGCTTATAGCCAGAAATATTTGTCAAGTATCATTTAGACAACTATCTAAGCAGAATACTTGATTGGATATATTATTCTACGAATACAAACTCCTATACTCCTTTAAGTTACTAGGTGATTGCTTAACGAAAACTTATCTCTTGGACCTTCTTATATCACTCAGTTCCTTTTTGTTTTTTTGTTTTTCAAAAAGTGGGAAATCTAGTTTCTCTTCAAAAGAAGATCAGCATTGATACAACTTTCTTTTTTGGAATAAGTTAGTTAGATCAACTGATCCAGATGTGACTAGAGTAAACAAACAACATGTAAATTTCTAATTTGAAAACCGATACCTCATCAACATATGAAGAGATATACTATAGATATATAATATAGTATTAATATTATATATAATTTTTACTAATTTGACTAAGTATAAGTTTTTTTGTACTAAGTCTTTTTTGTTTCTATTCTGCCTTTTTTATTTCCTCTTTTAGCTTTGTTTTTTCTTGTTATTGTTTTATTTTACATTTTGACTTTTCATTTATGTAAATAGGAAATTAGACCAGGTAGTGAACTTACTTCTATAATTTTCATATATTTGTATTGGTTTTCGTATTTTTTTCTGTTAGCGAAATCTAACAAAAGAGAGTTAAAAACTATCAGGTTAGCTTTTTTTTTCCTTCTACGAAAGGTTATTATCAGTCAGGTAGTAGCTAATTGTGGAGTATAAGAGAGTCAGATATAGTTCTCTAGTCTTCTTTGGACTAGTGCGACAGGTTACATCTAAGTACTCTAGTAGTAGCTAGGTGATGTCAAGCTTAGGAAATTAGGTCGATTGAAAAATTGTATGTAACTTGGCTACAGCTATGGTTAACAACTTAATAAAGTTTATGACGTGACTGTCTAAAGGAAAAAAAAAAAAAATAGTAATAGTTAATTCTTTTGTTATTATAATATACTATATATTATAGTGTTTTCTATTAATTACTTTTACTAAAAATTTCATAAAAAATAAATACAATATTTTATATAAAAAATTTTTTATTTTAAGTAATATTTGTTGTAATCTATATTATTAACAAAATGAAAAGTTTAGCTAAAATAATAGCACAAATAAAAACTTTAGTCTTTCATAGTTTTAGTAAAAATCAAACTTTTTTTTAGTAGATTTTTTTATACTATTTGGTATTTAAGTAAGAATAAATAGTGTTTTTAGTAATATAATACTTTATCAAAAAAGACTTATTATAGAAATTTGAAATATAAAATTTCAATATATTCTCTAAATTATAAAAAATTAATTCCTAACTCTCTTTTAGATTCAACTATATTTAATACTTTTTTGTTATACAAAAAATGAAATTTTGATTCACTTCTTCAAATAATCAATATTTGTACTACTTCTATCTTAAGAATAATTATATTAGTCTACTAAATAACAATAATATATATATCTTAGCTAAATAGTAAGTTATATTTAAATATATATTTAAGTTATAAATATATAGTTAAATTATATATTTAATAATAACAAATTAGATTTAATTTAGAAATTATTTACTAGTGCTTTAACAAACTCAAACTAAATCTGAACTAAATAATTTTTTAAAGAATGTTCAAGTTCAGTTCAATTTCAAACTTTTAAAGTTAGTTCAGATTTAGTTTAAATTTAGTTTGAAAGTTTATGAATATGTTTAGGTTCAAAGATAATATATATAAGTCATAATAAGAAAAAATCTGTATATAAATTTTTTATATTATTACTACTCTAGACTTATTATATTATAATATAATATTGTTATCAAATAAGTTTTAATACTTTTATCTTTATTTTATCTTTATTAATTAGTTATTCTTTATTTGTATTTTATAAATTATTTTATTGGTTAGCAATATCTTCAGATAGCATTATTAGAATCAGAATAGTCTTATAATTATAACAAGCTATAATTTGTAAGAATTAGATTAATAGTTATTAAATAATTAGTATTTAAAAATCTCTATTAATATTTAACTATATTTAACTACACTTAACTATATTTAACAATATTTGATAATATTAACTATATTTGATAAAGTTTAGCTATATTTGAAGATATTTAGTTATATTTAAAAATATTTAGAAAAAGATATAAAAATCCTACCTTTTTTCCCTTCTATTAAAGTTAGGTTTGTTCTCTATATTCTTCTTAATATTAGAATTTTCTTAGCACAGACACTAATAGATAGTCTTATATTATTAATATTGTATTATAAATAAAGAATACTTTTTGCTTTAATATAATCTTTCTAACAAATCATTTTTGTGAAATAATATTCTACTTTGATATTATTAAGAGTTTCTCTTCTATATCTTATATTACTTGTGATATACTAAGAAGGCTATACGACTTGTAATATTTTAGTACTTTCTAGCAGAAAACCAAAAGAAATTTTTAAATATTTAAGATCTTTAAGAAAAAATACTATAAGAAACTTTTAACTAAGAAGCCTTTAAAAAACCTTTCTTGCAAAATACAGAAGCTTTTCTCTTTTTCCTCTAATAATCACTAAGAAGCTTCTCTTTTCTCTTTACTGATCATAATCTACAGTATACCTAATCTATATTATATTAACACTAAAAAAGATCTTTAACTTCCAGAATAAATCTATATTATATAAAAATATGAAAAATAACTTATATTATTTCAAGCTTAGGAAGACTAAGTTCACATTATACAAACTTTAAAAAGTTATATTTAGACTCAGAAGACTCTCTATTTATGATTACTTATTATCAAAAGGGTAATAGTATATCAGAAAATAACTTTACTAGATAGACTTAGTAGAAAGAATTACTTTTAAGCCTTTGCATTAGTTATACTTCTAGAGTTAGACTTTCTAGTTGTAGATATTTTTGAGTTAGACCTCTACACTTTGAAAAGTACCTCACGAGCCAAATTAAATAGATATAAGGACTCAACTATAGCTAGTAGTTTACTATAAAACTTATAATACTAGTTAAGTATGAATTACCTATGAACTAAATATATAGGTATAAATAATTCTACTTACTTCAGAAACAGATTATATATTTTAGAAACAGATACTTTACAATCAAAATATATAGGAGTAAGGTACTTTTTGACAAGAATCTATATGAATAGAGTATACTAGTTATATATAGAGCAAATTCAACAATATAATTTACAATATCAGGATACTAGTTTAGCCTACAAAGTTATACAAACTCTATATTCTGATTTATCTTGCAAACTATGCTTTCCTATAATAAACCTTCATTGATTATACTGAAAATTCTGGATCTAATATCAACATATATACAAAGCTATCAAATATACTCAACAAACTATTACTGCTTATGTAACTCTAACTATTAATTCAATCTATAAATAAACTTGAACTGTAGTATATGATATTATATTCAGTTGCTAATATAGTATATTTCTTAAAAACTCTAAACAAATTATTCAAACTCTTTTTACTAAATATACTTAATACTCCCTTACTCTTTATCTACTTATTTCTTTTGATATTATTTCTTTTGACTATTTTCTTGAATAATTAAATAACTTAGTCATTGATAACCCTTTCTTTACTTAAAGCTTTCAAATTACTTTAGAAAATTTAGAATCTTCTATAATTAATTTGAATAATACCTCTTTTGAATTTAGTACTCAAATACAAGATAGTTTAGGTTTGGTAATCTTAGTGTAGTAGTTAGATTATCAGACTACTATACAAGAGGTCTGAGGTTCAAATCTCACTATTAACAAATTTGAATAATTACCCAGACCTTTGTACTTAACTTACAGTAAACCCTGTTTGTTTCTGAGGTTGTAACCCTATAAATTACATTGCACTAATATTATTCAGATATTGGAAGTATGACAAGGCATTTGAAGAGACATAGTATTACATGAATAAATCTTAATAGGATCTATGAGCAGAGAACCTATATAGTAGAAATCTAGAGTTGGTGAAGTAGTATAGCTTTCAACAGTTATACTAGCTAACGCTTAATCTAGAAATAAAACTGTTGCTCTGAAAATATAGATTAAGAGAGGTACAAGTAAATCTATTCTACAAGGAGGATCAGTAATACCAACTTAGCTTGGCAGCTAACTGAATTGGGAGAATTTACTTTATGAAACATCTGAAGAAATCAGCAAACAGAAAACCAGTAGAAAGCCATGGTAGGAACTAGAGTTGTATGAATATTTACAAGGGTCTAAACTAGGTAAATTTATGAAATAGACATGGACCACTCTAGTAAGTATACTTTGAGACTAACTAGAGCTCTGCGAGTTCACAATATGTTGAGCAATAAGTATCCTGAGAAGACCTAAGCTAGAGTCAAAAAATAAATCTGTAATGAGCTAGCTAGCTTAAGCGATTAGGTATTATAGTAATATTAGTTTGTAATGGTATAGATTAGTTGAACAGAGTGTTTAAATAAGTAACTCATAGACAGATTACAGGTATAGCAGCATAGTATAAAACTAATTAGGTAGTCTATTACTTATACAGTGGATTACTTAAATTAAACAATGACTAAAGTTGTATGTGTAGCTTGTTGTATACTCTTTATATAATTACAGACTATAGGGATTACTTATATGTAATCTCATATATCAAAACTAATAAAAATTGTCTAGCAATATAAGCCACCTTAAAAAAAAAAAAAAAAAAAAAAAACAAGATAGTTTAAGTCAAAACTTAGGATCAAAAAATATAATTATAAAACTCTAATTTACTATATCTTTACTTCTTTACAATAAGAATACTACTTATATTAACTTCTCTCTATAAGATAAAAACAGAACTCTCTTACCTCCTTTTACTATATACTCTTTGCTCTTCCTATTAAAACTTCTAATTTACAAATAATTCAAGTAACCCTTCATTATTATATCTTTAACTTTGCTACTACAAGAATTGTCTATTAAGCTTAACAATTTACTAACTTTATTATCAGAACTATTTCTTCTTCTAATTTAATAAATAATACTCTTAATCTATCTAGAAACTATTCTTAACTCAACTCTTTTTCTGAAAACTCTTCTTACTATACCCTTTCTTATATTCTATCTTCTTAACAATAATTTCTTTATTTCTTTTCTTCAACTACTACTCTTCAAATTACTAAAATCTCTTAAAAAGAAATTAAACTAGGAACTCTTAATCAAGCTTTTTCTCAAGAAGTTACTAATAATCTAAATGATAAACTATTTAATGAAATAGTTTAGATCTTAGATGATAATAATCATAACAATAATAATAATAACTAAGAAGAATATAATTCTAATAACTTCTTTGAAATTAATAAAGCAGAAAACTAAGAAGACTCTAATAATGAAACTATCTAAACAAATAAACCAGAAATCTATATAGATAGCTAAGATATATAAGAAACTACTGAAGCTATAACTGCTTTAGTCAGAGCTCTAAAAGCTAGTAATAAAAAATCTTTAGTTAAAATAGAACTTTTTCATGATAATAGTACTCAAAACTCTATAATGTAGTTAGAAAAATTTGAATAAGCTAGTAAAGCTAATTAATAGAAACCTACTTATCAACTTGAATTAGCTTTTGCATATTTGAAAAGAAATACACAAGAATATTTATGAAGTCTAAACTATGCTCTAACACACTTTAATAGTGATGAATATAGAAATAAATGTTAATAATGAAAGAGTTTATAGTTTTTATTATATGTTTAGAAAAAGATTTTGTACTCCTAAACAGAAAGCTATATAACAAAAACAACTTTTTGCTATTTAATAAGGATTAGATACTGTTGATACTTATGTTAACAAATTTAAGCAATAGATCTCAAAACAATAAGAAAAATAAAAACAAAATAGAAAAAACTAACTAGATACTTTAACAAATATAATTAAATAACTAATAAAAATATACATAAATATATACTATACTACAAAACTACTATGCAAACAAAATTAAGAGAAGCTACTACAAAACTACTACAATATTACTACTTTTTACTAACTTGTTGCTGACAATGTCAGCAATATTTAATATTTTAGCAAACTTACAAACAAGTAAACAAACCCAAACTTGATCTAATAACAGAAATATAAGAGCAAAAAAATATTCTAGAGTTTCCTTTACTAAACTCTTTGTTAGCTACAATACTACTAATTAAACTTCTTTATCTTCTATTAAAAATAAAAGAAAAAATATCAAAAAAAGTAGTGATTATACTTTAATATTTATTGTTATACTAAAAATTCCTTTTTATTTTAAAAAAACAACAAAACCAAGTCATATATCTACAAATAAACAAATATATATTCTAATATCTGATATAGAAATCATAACTCAAATAGAATATTCCTATAATACACTTAGATTAGAACAAAACAAACAAGTCATAAAATGAAAATTTAAACAAAATTTAAATATAGATCAGAATAATATTGATCATAATATTGACTCAACATCTACTAGTATAATACAAGAATATACTCAACTTACTTATAGTTAAATTACTTCTTGAGAAATTAGAGCTCGAGTAAACTTCTTTACAACAAATGATACAGAGAAACAGTAGATCTACAACCTAACAGTTATATTTAATGACTTTAGAGAAAAACAACTTAAGCCACTAGACTTGCAAGAATAGTATTTAGATAATATAATTAACTCTTTTGCTAATAAAAATATAATAACTAACTTTCTAAGACAAAAAATAGAAGCAAAACTAACTAATATAGAAATACTCTATGCTATTAGTATGAAGTTCAAATATTGTGATAATACTTTTTATTAATCATTTACTTGCAATCTAAGCTCTTGTTCTGCTCACTAAACAGAATTCAATACTCTTATAAATAAAGCAATAGAAGTATATAAAAAGTACTATAATATACTTATTACAAATAAAGCTAATTATGACTAAATATTCATGAAGCTAAGAAAGAAATTTGCTATAAACTTCTTACTGAATCTTAACTTCCTTGTACTAGACTCGTTTGAGATAACTAGATATATAAACTACTTAACTAAATTTACAAAAATATATATAATATTAAAATTTGATAAAATTAACAAAATAATTAAAGAAGTAAAATCAGAAAAATTACAACTACTTCTAGATAATCTAAACCAAATATGTGATAAACTAAAAGAAATAATATCTTTTTAACTTCTAATAACAGACAAAAGACAAACAGAATTAGTTACACATACTTTGTGATATATTTTTAAATTCACTAACCTTTCTAACTCCTATTTTAATAATAGTTAGCTCCTCTTATCAGATATTTTATGAGAGCTACATAAATCAATAAGAGATCTATTTCCTATTACTACTCATCTAGAACTCAAAAATCTAATATGTTACAAGGTTAAGCTTCAAACTTTAGATATATTCAAATAAATTTCTAACATATATTTTGATCTACTTGAACTAAAACTACTACTTCCATATACTTTATAAGAGCTTACACTATGTTTATAAGAAATATTTTTATTTCTATTACAAAATATAGATGACTTTTGAGACTATATTAAAATATTAAAAGAAAGCTACTTATTTAACTATCCATCTAATAATTTTATTATTCAAAAATATCACCTACTAACAGATCCTAACAAGCTACAACTATATAACAAATATACCTTTCTAATAGAAAACAAGTATATAGCTTATATTTTTATAAATAATATTTTATCAACTTATACAATTCCTGCTATATTCTTATTAGTATATATATTTATTAATTTTACAAACAAATCTGAACTACCAGAGAATTATGAAAAAGTTAAATTAGTTAATCTTACTTTTCTAATTACAACACCACAACAACTTTCAATAGCTATCAAAGATCTTTATATATACTATTATTTCTAAAGTATTCCTGACAGCTAGATCAACATAAAAAGAAAAAAAAAAGATAATAGATCTAATGAAAATATTACTATTGTACTACTTTTTATACTCAAGCAATTCAAGGACTTACTTATTCAATAAGTCTCTAATAATGAACTTATATTCCTCATAACTAGCTATAAAAAAGTAAAAGATGCAATAAATCTACTTAATTAAAATTTTACATACAATACTATTCCAATATATATCTTCAACCTCCTAGACCTTTCAGAACTAATCTAGAATATTTTTACTACAATAGATAATAATACCTAATATACTACTGACAATATGAATATAGCATCTAATACTAACAATAATAAGTAATGAAAATATACTTGAAAACTCTAACTCATACTCAACAACAAACAATTCTTTAAACATACAACATAATATCAATATTCTAATATACAATGTACAAGAGCTTAATAATTTAATTAAGCTACAAAACTAGTTAACCTATTATGCAAAAAAGAATATATACATCACCTCTATAACAAAAACAAAACTAAAGTACTCTAACAGAATCTATCTAACTAATCTAGTATATAAAATATGTTTTTCTAACTTTATTCTTACAAACAATAAACAAAGAGAAGTTTTACTTAGAACTGCAATTGCAATTCACAATATGCTTAATATATATATATATAATATAAAAACCTTTCTTAGTATGCTATCTATATAGATTTCTTCTTACCTGGAAAAAACAAAACTCATATTATCTCAATATATATTCCAAATGATTATATAGAACTATCTAAGCAGACTCAAAAAACAATTAATTCATAAATCTTATAAGCTAAATTAAGAAATTAGTACTACATTCTCTTTAGAGATTTCAATAATAATATTAACAGAAAAGCAAAATATAAAATACTGCTAATATATTTATCTTCAATTGATCTAACTAGTATACTCCAATTCTACTACATCAATATATCTACTTGGATATATAAACAATCAAATAGCTAAATCAATAATATATAGCTATCTACAGATATTATATTAAACTTTGATCTACTAATAATAATAGACTCTATAGAGATTACAAACAATAACTATATAATCATATATACTAAATAGAATATGAACTTCATACTATTAACCAAAAGATCTAAAAAAGCAAAACACAAGATCTATAAATATAACAAAATAAGTAAAACAAATAAGAAAACTTAAGAGAGAATACTCAACAAATGTTCTTAAAAAAATAGATAGAATAGCAATAACAAATAAAAAAGAATTAAATAAAATGTAGAACAAATAGAACTCAATAGTTAAGCTAGCTATGAATAAATATATACTATATATTTTTACTAATCTATACTAATTCTTCACATTATTACTAAAAGCAACAAAACTATATAGTATACTTAAAAATATAAACAAAATTCTCTGAATACTTTAACTAACCAAACCACTATTAACTACAGAATATATTATAACAAAAATCAACAACAAACTTAACAAAATTAACAAACTAACAGAGAAACAAATACTTATGGTAACAGAAGCAAAACTAACTTCAATATTTACAATTATTAAAGAGAAACTAAAAAATATTAAAAATAATATATAGAAAACTAGAAACTTAGAGAAAAATATTGAACAAACAGAGTGAATAAAATTCTATATACAAAAAAGATATGATAATTTTAGAGATAACACAAAAAAAATGATAGATAGTATTTTAATGAAGAAAAATAAAGTAAAATTTGATAAAATAATACAGAAGATATAGTGATTACAGATCTAATATAAATCAAAAACTACATCTGAAAATATTTCAAAAAATGGATAAAAGAAAATCTACTCACAAAAAATCTATAGTCACTATTAGAGAAATACTATACTCTAATTTCAAATGTTAATTCTAAAATTTTTAAAGATTTAATAGAAAATATAACTATAGAAGAACTAGAAAATATTATAAAAACTACACCATATAATAAAGCAACAAACTCTACAAGAATATTAAATAAAGTAATCTGTTAACTTCTCAA
>CAJVPM010002229.1:0-10236 GCA_910592325.1 Scutellospora calospora | reverse complement strand
TCTGCAATCTCTTTAATATTAGAATTCTCTTAGCACAGAAACTAATAGATAGTCTTGTATTATCGATATTGTATTCTTAAATAAAATATAATCTTTGCTCTTTCATTAACTTTATAACGAACTGCTACAGTGAAATAATATTCCACTTGAACACTGTTGAGAGCCTCTTTTCTGTGTCTTATGTTACTTGTGTTGAATCAAGAAGGCCAACACTCATAACATTTTGGTGCCTTCTGGTGTAAAAACAAAGAAACACTTCTGGAAGAATAATTAATTAAAGAAACTTTAAAGAAGCTCTAAAGAAACCTCTCTTTTCTTCTCTGACGATCCCTAAAGAAACCTCTCTTAGAAACCAAGAAGCTTCTCTTTCCTTCTTTGCTGATCCTGATCTGCATCACACCTAGTCTACATTATATGAACACCAAAAAAGAGATCTATGACTTCTAGAATAGATCTATGTCACATTGTAATATAAAAAGAGAAAAATTATCCTAAATTGCTCTAGACCAAGGAAGATCTATTTCACATTACACAGATTTTTCAAAGTTGAATTTAGGCTCAGACTATACCTATTTGATTAGAAATTAAAGCTAGTAGCTTACTACGACCCCCAGGTTAGAAACATCTGAAGGATGAGTATTCTATGAGCCAAACTTGTAGGTGTAAGGACTCTAATTAAAGCTAGCAGCTTACTGTAACCCTCAGGTTAGGAACACCTGAAGGACAAGTACTCTATGAGCCAAACTTGTAGATGTAAAGACTCTAATTAAAGCTAGCAGCTTACTGTGATCTCCAGAAATAGAAATATCTAAAGAACAAGTACCTCATGAGCTAAAGTATAGGTGTAAGGATTCTTATAGCTAGTAGCTTACTGTAAACCTTAATATAGAAAAGTTAAGTGCAGATTACTTATGAGCCAAATAAGTAGGCATAAGTAATCTCAAACTCTAATCTGTAGTCTCAAATATCCTACGACTCAAAGTGTAGGAGTAAAGTATCTTATCACCTAATATATATGAACAGAGCATATCAGATATATATAGAAAGAATACAAGCACACGATTTATGATATCAGAATACAAGTCAAGCATATACTGTACTTCAAACTCTAGATCCAGATTTATCTTATCAGCTGTGCTAACCAGAAACAAACCTTCATTGATCATACTGCAACTTTTGGAATTAGTATAAATAAACCTACTATGCCTGATCCTATTCTCAACAAACTACAACTGCACATCTAGAATTAACTAATAGCTTTATCTACTCTAGAGTCAGAGCAGTAGCATGTAATATAATATTTAGATGCCGATATAATATCTCTGTAAAAAACTCTAAAAATATTGTTGAAACCCTTCTAGTTAAATATACTTGATACAAAAGGTTTGGTGATCTTAGTATAGTGGTTAGGTTGCCAGACTGCCATGCAAAAGGTTTGAGTTCAAATCCCACTGTCAACAAATTTGAATAATTACTCGGACCTTTGTACCTAACTTATGGTAAACTCTGCTCATTTCTGGGGGTTACAATCCTGTAAATTATATTGTACCAATATCAATCGGACATTGGAAGTGTGATGCAATACTCAAGTTATGTTATGCAAATAAATCTTGATAGGATCTACAAGCAGAGGACTTGCATAGTAGAAATCCTGAGTTTGGTGAAATAGTACAGTCAAGCCGGTTAATGCCTAATCTAGTGAAAAACCTGAGTATGAAGGATGTGAGATCGATAGGTGCGAGTAAGTCCACTATATAATGCAGCCTGGTGCCTTGTATTAGCAGCAACACCAACTTGGCTTGGCAGCTAACTAGATTAGGAGGATCTATCTCGTGAAACATCTGGCTAGAACTTGGAGGACTATATCTAGTAGATAGCTATAGCAGGAACTAGGTTTGTACGAACATTGACAAGGGTCTAATCTAAGTGAATCTGTAAAATGAGCACATGATCACTCTAGTAGGAATTATTTCTAAGGTTAACCAGAGCTCTGTGGCTCATAATATGTTAGGCATACGTATCCTGAGAGAATCTAAGCTGTATAGAGAATGGATCCATGGGTGAACTGACTAGCTTAAGCAGTTGGTCATAGTAGTGATGTTAGTTTGGGATAGAGGAAAGAGTTAATGATCAGAGTGTTTAAATAGGTAACTCACAGGCAAGTTGCAGGTATAGCAGCATAGTGTAGAACTAACAGATAGTCGATTGTCTATATAGCAGACTACTTAAATTAGACAATAACTAAATTTGTACATGTGGCTTGTTATACACTTATCATATAACTATAAACCTTAGGAAACTGTTTATATGATAGTTCTGTAATAACAAACTAATAAAATCTAATCGGCTAAGGAAGTGGCCTTAATAACAAAAAAAAAAAAATATATATATATATACTCGATACACCTTATAATCTCATCTCCCTTTTGGCTTTAAAGCTACAGCCTTTGATACCTATATTAAATTCTCAGCTAGTGCTTCTACTCTCAACTCTTATTTAAATAGAACCCTAGCAGAAGCTCTAAATGATTTTGGTTCCCCTATCTCTAACGAATATACTAGTAGCTTTGACCATTTTGAATATAGCCTTGTAGTTAGTGAATACTTAACAGACTCAGAACAAGCTACAATCTCTGCAACTCATACTTCAATCTCTTTAACTCCCTATAATAAAGATACTATCCAAATATAATTCCCTTCACCTAATAAACAATAAGCTTCTACTTTACCCCTAACTGATATCCTTCTCAGACCTTCTATCTATATATCCCCTCCTCAATTCCTCTCTACTCTCTCTACTAATACCTCTAACTGATGATATTTCAACTTTAATATTAATTCTCAAATAGCGATAACTAACTTTATTCATTAGTTTACCTTTACTACTACCTCATCTAATAGGAACCTTTTAATCTCAAAAAACTATCCTTAGGCTAACCTAGATCTCAATAACACTTCTCTCTTATACTATACTCCGCTAGACTCTCTACCTCTCTATCAATCTATTCAACTCCCAAACCAATCTAATCAACTCTTTGATAATATAATCCAAATCTTAGACAATTTTGGAATCAATCACAACTCTCTGAATAATCAGAAAAATCAAGAAGACTATAATCTTGATAATTTCTTTAATATTGAAAACAATAACCAAGAAGCAGAAAACCAACAAGAAGACTTAGATCACGAAACTATTCAAACAAATGAATCAGAAGAAGACATGGATGATTAAGCTTTACAAGATGCTGCTAATACTATAACTGCATTAGCCCAAGCTCTAGATACTAGCAGTAAAAAGACTTTGTTTAAGATTGAATCTTTTTGAGGTAATGAAACTCAAGACCCTATAATTTGGTTAGATAATTTTGAACAAGCAGCTAAAGCTAACAGATGGAATGCTACTTAACAACTCAAACTTGTATTTGCTTATCTAACTAACAATACTCAGAAATAGCTCCAAAGCTTAGTTAATATCTCTACTCATTTTAGACATCAACAGCATGAACAAGTAGTTGATGGACATAATGTTTATAGTTTTTATCATCTGTTTAGAGAAAGATTCTGTACTACTCAACAAAAAGCTATATAGCAAAAACAACTCTTCGCTATTCAACAAGGCTCAGATACAGTTGATACCTATTGTTATAAGTGGTATAGCCTTCTTAGTATATCACAAGTAATATAAGACATGGAAGAGGGACTCTCAATAGTGTCAAAGTGAGATATTACTTCGCAAAGGCAATTTGTTAGAAAGATTATATTAAAGCAAAGAGTATTTTTTATTTATGATACAATATCAATAATACAAGACTATTTATTAGTGTCTGTGCTAAGAGAATTCTAATATTAAGGAGATTGTAGAGGACAAACCTAACTTTAACAAAAGAGAGAAAAGGTAGGGTTTTTATATTTTTTTTCTAAATGTCTTCAAACATAGTTAAACATCTTCAAATATCATCAAATGTTATTAAACATCTTCAAATATCATCAAATATCTTCAAGCATAGTTAAGCATAGTTAAATGTCAATAGAGATTTCTAAACGCTAATAACTCTATAACTACTAATCTAATTCTTATAAATTATAGCTCGTTATGATCACAAGACTATTCTGATTCTAATAACGCTAGTTAAAGATATTGCTAACTTATAAGATAATTTATAAAATACAAATAAAGAATAACTAATTAATAAATATAAAATAAAGATAAAATTACTAAAACTCATTTGATAATATTTCTGTTCTGTCCAAAAATGAACTCTGTGAGTTCTTTAATGCTTTAAAGAGAACTATAAAGTTGTCATTTGTTAAGTGATGTAAACTGCTTAAGGTAATATACTTAGTAGAATATAACTTTTCTTTTCTACAGAGGGTAAGAAGTTTAGCGATTCATTCAGCTTCTATTAGGATTATATTAGCCTTTTGTTGACCTTTTTTGTTTTGGAGAGTTTGGTTTATTTCTTTAAGCTTCAAAAAATCATTACTATGAGTCTTTCTTAATGTTTCTAAATAATAGCAGGCTTCGAGAGTTCTGATTCTGCTTTCTTAATTCTTTGTTTGAGTCTTATTTTAGAGTCTTGAAATTATTTCATTTAGTTAGTTCTCGAAGAGAGATGAAGAGAGAGAGCTAATTCTAATTAGAGGTTCATCATGATTTGTAGTAAAATCATTTTGAATTTTTATTTGAATATCTTCTTGAGGAGAGATTGGAGTTGCAAGAGAAGAGCTTTCTTGTCCTGGTTCTAAATTGCAACTGTTTAATGAAGCAATATTTTCTATAGAAGAAGTTGTTACTTCTGGTATTTCTTAGTTAAGGTAAGTTGGATCAAAATTAATTTCAGTGAGGAGTTGTTCTAAGGGGTCTGGTTCTGTTAAAAGTGGTATTTTTAAATTGTCATTTTGAGTATTTTTATCTGCAGATAAAGTTTCTAATAATCTTCTATTAATTAGAAAGAATTGAGTTTCTGTAATTAATAAAGAAGAGGTTAAAGAGATCAAATCTTCATTCTATCAACTAAGAAAATTATTCAATGCATCTAAGGTTTAAGCTTGCATTTGTTGAGTAATTGTGGGGTCCATTTTAAGAATTTTGTCAAAAAAGATAATTTTTAAAAGAAGAAAAATTTTTAAGGTTTTTCTAAATTTAGGAAGAATAAAAGGAAAAAGTGTCTATTTATAAGTTTTGATGTAATATGAAAGAAAATTTTTAATGTTGTACAAATTAAATCTGATTCTAAAATAGGTTTCGCGATATTTCAAGAATTTTCTCTGAAAATCCTTTAATTTTCTATTACAATTACAGATTGCCAGTTCTGTTTTTTATAATATTTTACTAGTCAGTCACTATTATAGTATTTTAATAGTGTTTTTCTTTCATTAGTTCTAAGTTTGTAAGCTCCATTATTCAATTTTGACTGAATAATAAAAGGTCCTATTTATTTTTCCTCAAATTTTGCAGATTGAGAGTTTTTAAGATCTTTTTTTTGGATCTATACTTTATCACTAATTTCAAATTCTTCAGTATAAATTTTTGAGTTGAATCTAACTTTCTGTTTCTGTTGAGATTTTTCTGTATTCTTTCAAGCTTCATTGTATTGATAAGGTAATTCATCTATTAATTCAAATGCTCTGTATAGAATACTATCTTCTAAGTTGATTTCTTCATCTGTTTCTTTTAGTTCAATTAGTATAACTGTTTCAATTAGGAATATAGCTTGTCGTCTGTATACTAGTTGAAAAGGAGTATATCTAGTAATTGCATGTCTTTTGGTTCTGTATGCAAATACTACAGCTAGTATGTATATATCCCAATCTTCATCTTTTTCTTTTACTTTTGCAAGAGAACTACAAAGTGTTCTGTTTAATTGTTCAACTATTCTATTAGTTTGGGGGTGATAAGGAGAAGAGAATATATGTTTAATTAAGAACTTTTCACATAATATTCTTACTGTTTCACTTGTAAAATTTCTTCTATTATCAGAGAGTATTATTTTAGGTACTTCATGTTTACAAACTATTTTTTCGAATATAAATTTTGCTAAGGTTTCAGTATCTGCATCTGGTACTGCTTTTGCTTCTAGCTATTTGATTAAATAGTCAGTAGCAACTATAATATAGCGATTATTCTGTTTTATTATTAGAAGAGGTCCTACTAAATTAATTCCTATATGTTCAAAGGTATGTCCAACTTGGATAGAATGGAGAGGTTCTTTTCTTTTTTCTTTTTCTCTTTTCTGATATATTTTACATGATCGAACATAATTTTGTATATCTCTATACATCTAATTTCAATAATATCTTTCAGATATTTTATAATACATTGCATCTGTTTCTAGATGTCTATCTGTAAAGTGTCCATGTATCATATAGAGAATTAGTTTTACTTCAGTCCATTTTATTACTCGAATAGGTTTGTTTAGGTTTTTTCTATTCTTTTTGTATAGTAACTTATTTTCTATTTTATAATATCTAGATTGTTTAAAAAGTATCTGTTTTTCAAAGTTCATTAAGTTAGGGAGAAGTTCATCTGTTTCTAAATATTCTACTAAATTTTGGTATTGGTCCAAATTCATGTTTTAAAAATAGAAGTAGGGTGTATTTGATTTAGTAATCTTGAGAGGCTATCAATATTAGAGTGTTTTCGTCCAGGTTTATATATTATTATAAAGTTATAAGGTTAAAGTTTCATCATTCATTGTTTTAATCTTCCTTTAAGTAAAGAAGATTTTAACTATTAGAGATTTGAATAGTCAGTAATTAAGATAAAGTAGCGAGTTCCTAAGTATTTGTAAAAATGATTTATAGCCCATACTATAGCAGTACATTCAAGTTCGGTAGCACTATAGTTGACTTCTTCTTTCTTTAAACTTTTGCTTGCATAGGCAACTAGATGTTCTTTTCTATCATCTGAGATTTGGCTAAGAGTAGCTTTATATCTATTATAGGAGATATAAGTAGTAAGAATAAATTCTTCTTTATAATTAGAGTAAATTAATATAGAGGCAGTTACTAATCTATGCTTCAATTCTTCAAATACTTTTTGGCAATCATCATTCCATTCATAAGGGGTATCCTTATATAAGAGTTGGTTCAAGGGTCGAGCTATTGTTGAGAAACTTTTAATAAATCTTCTATAGTTTCTTGCGAGTTCTAAAAATGATCGGATCTGAATAATATTTTTAGGAGGTTGAATATTCTATATAGCAATAATCTTTTCTGAATCTGAAGAGATTCCTTTGGCTTCAATAATATGTCTTAAGAAAGGTAATTTTGTCATCCAAAAATTACATTTCTCTATGTTAAGCTTTAATTAAGTTTTTCTGATTCTTGTAAAAACTTTACGTAGATGTTTGATATGATCACTAAAACTTCAAGAGAAGATATTAGTATCATCTAAATAAACAACTACATATTTGTAAGCTATGTTCTTATAGATCTGATTCATGAGACGTTGGAAGGTTGTAGGAGTATTGCAAAGTTCAAATGGCATTATATTGAATTTGTAAGTACCATATCTTGTTATAAAAGCTATTTTCTCTTTGTCTGCTGAGTTCATCATTACTTGCTAGTATCCACTCATAAGGTCAAGAGTTGAAAAATAAGTAGCTCTAACAAGTGAATCTAATATTTTATCTATTTGGGGGAGAGGATAAGAATCTTTTTTAGTGATTGCGTTTAGTTTTCTATAGTTAATACAAAATCTTTTCTTTCCATTTTTCTTAGCAACAAGTACAACAAGAGAGGCTCAGAGACTAGTTGAATTAGTTATAAGATTATTATCTAATATTTGTTAAACTTCTTCATTAATAAATATTTGTTCAGTAAGAGGTATTATATAGAGTTGAGAACTTATAGAAAGTACATCTTCTGTATAGATCTTGTGAGTTACTAAGTTAGTTTTTTCTAACTGAGTAATATCTTTTGCAAAGAGGTCTGCAAATTCTTTTAATAATTGTCTAAATATTATTTTTTGTTCCTGAGTTAAGATTCCAATTTTAGGTTTGATTTCTTGATTTATTGTATATATTTCTTTTTATTGTAAATTATTTCTAAGAGCTAATTCGAAGGCTTCTTGTTCTGTAGGAAATCTTTCTGATTCACTAAATAGTTTTACATCATACTTGAGATGATTTAAAAATTTCTAGAGTTATTAGGAGTAGTAGCCTGTTCACTATCTATTTGTTCAAATTGTTCATTATAAAAGTGTCCTATTTGTCTATAGAATCTTTCAAAACTATCAACTTTATGTTATAATACTTCGATAGTTTAGGCTTGATATTCGAAAGTTTTGGCTTAAGCTTGTAAGAGGTTAATAACTTGAGCTTGTTGTTCAATTTGTTTTTGCAACAACTTAACGAGATCATTAAGATCTAGTTCTTGTTTAGCTTGAGTTATTGTGAGTACTTCATGTTAAGAAGGTAGCATCTTAGATTCAGTTTCTAGTTCAGAAGAAAGAAGAAAAGAGTGTATTTCATCATAGCACTAAGGGTAATAGTTATCCTTAAGTTCAGTTCTTTGATAAGGATGTATACATTCTTTACAGAGAGCAACTTGTCTACAAAAGTTCCTATGAAGGTTTTCTATAGCAACTTATTGAGTAAAGTCTAGATAGCTTGTATCAAAGTATTCAGCAAGAATTCTTTGAAGTTCCTGTTCTTCTGTTTCTGTAAGTTGTATATAGGAAGTACATACTAATAAGTTAATTTTTTCATTACTATATTTTTGGTTATACCTGTCAGTAAGTCAGAGTTCTAAAGTATCTACTAATTCTTGAGCACTTTGACCTAGTTGAATCCTAGTAAGACAAAAGATTCTATCTTAATTAAGGTTATAAGAGTGTTCTGTATTTCTAGTTGATTTAGTATAGTATCGAACTCTAATCTATAAGTTATAGTTAGGGTTCTATTCAACATCTTAGGCAGCTTTATATGCATAAAGATGTTCTAGATTACAAAACTAAGAATCTTCTCAAATTGTATTTAGTTAATGCATTCTGGTTCTAATATATTCATCTTTGCAGAGAGTATATTTAGTGAGGAGTCCTTGTTCATCACTATTAGTAAAGTATTCTATACTGCAAGAGTTATCACAGAGTAGTTGTTGATGAAAGTCAGTCTAACAAATTCTACAGACTAATATAGTATCAAGAAGGTGAATATCTTCTGGTTTCTGTGAGGTTTTGCATTAATAACAGTGATTAATCCTTTTGTTACTATAATATACTATGTGTTGGTCTTCTACTTCTGCTGAAAAGTATCCACATCTATATCTTTGATTATTCATTTTTAAAGAAACAAGAGGATAGCGAGCTCTAATATATCCAAATTCATTACATTTGTGACATTTGTTATAGGGGCAATCTATATAGCAATATCCTGGTTCATTACAAGTCTTGCAGAGGTTTCTTTTAGAAGGATATTATAAGCAATATGCAACAATGTGTCCATATTAATAATATCTGTTATATTAGTTGTTAGGGCAATTTGCAAATAGATGTCCTGTTTGTTGACAACTATTACAAATTCTAGAAGAACTTGCTAGAGGGGTTCTAGATTTATATCGAGGTCCTTGTACAATCCAGAGTTGTTCATTTTCTGGTTCTGTTATTTGATGTCCACTCATATAGGCTTTTTTAGGTATTAGAAATTCTTTTTCGAACTTATCGAGTTCATAAGCTTCAGTTACTGTTAGCTGTTGAGGAAGAGGTTGATTCTGTTTATAGGTAGTAGATATATGAACTTTCTTGTTAATTCACTTGAGAGTATAGGCTTTGTTTTTCTAGTTGTAGATAGCATTAACTTTTTGAGACTAGTCATTTCCAAGTAAGAGGTTATAAGAGATAGAATCTATTACTTCTATATCTAAGGGAATCATAATACCTTTAATCTCTATAGAGAGATCTTTAATTATTCCTAAGGGTCTAACTGAGGGTCCTGTAGCAGAGACAATTAAACTAGTAGAGTAAGTATCAATTTTGAGTTCTAGCTTTTTAACTATCTCATATAAGATTATGCTAATAGAAGTACTACTATCAATAATAGCTTGGTAAGGTTAGTTTCTGATTCTGATATTGTACTTTACTGGTGTAGTATAAGTAGCAGTTTGATTAAGATTAACATTCTGAGAAAGTTCAGAGAAGTATTTATTCATAGCTGTTTACAATGAGAAGAATGATTCAAATTGTTCATAGCTGTAGTCATTTTTAGTATCTACAGTATAAATATCTCGAGAGTATAG
>CAJVPM010002228.1:0-10238 GCA_910592325.1 Scutellospora calospora | reverse complement strand
TGATCGAATGTAATTTGAGGATCTTTGCTTTTAGTAATTGCAGCAAGTACTGATTTTGTTGGATTAACAGTTATATTAGTGAGTGAAAAGAAAGAAGTTGCAGTAGTAATAATCTTCTCAAGTTGATTTTTAGATTCTGCTAGCCAGATTGTGTCATCTATGAATGCTAGTGTTGTGAAATTTGTACTAACTGAGGTATTAGTATTAGTATTTTGTTTAGGTATATTAGTTTGTAGTATGTAACCTGAGTATAATTTAGTGATTTTGCATAGTAGTGGATCATAGTAGATTCGCTAAAGCAAAGGAGTGATAGTTTCTCCTTGGTCTATCTCATCATATATAGCATATGGGTCTGTAAGTCTAAGATTTGTAATTATTTTGTTTGTCCTGTCTGTAAATAGATTAATGATTAGGTTTGTAATCTGTTCTGGTATATGAATTCTTTGTAGGGCTAGATGTAGTAGTAGAAGATGAACTGAGTCATAGGCTTTAGACATGTCCTATGCCAACATCTATAATTCTTTTCTATTGACATATGCATCCTCAATGATATGTATTAAAGTTTAAATTGGTATTGCTATAGAAGTATTTGGAAGAGTGACGTAGTTATATAGACACAGGGCTAGATATCTAGTCAGAGCCTTATTTAGTCATGTAGTAATTATTTTTGTAAATATTTTTCTCGTGTGTTCAATAAGTGTTATAGGTCTGGTGCAGTTAAGTTGTCCTGTAAAGATAGATTTCTTTGATATTGGAAAGATGTTGCTCTGTTTCCACATCTTTGGTATCGTTTGAAGCTGTAGGCATGCATTCACTATTTTGAGTAAGAGTTAAAGAGGTATATTATTTAGATGTTTTAACATTTCATTAGAAATGTTTTGTGGACCAGTTGCTTCATAAAGAGGAGCTAGGTGAATTGTATCTGTAAGTTCATTTAAAGTTATAGGTATAGTTAGTATATCAAGTTGACCTGATATAATGTTAGGTACTGGGTCATATTCTTTTTTCCATAGCTGCTAGCAAAGTGTATTAGAAAGGTTGGATTTAGTTCAATTTTCATAGTAGTTTTTAATTTCTTTTTTAATTTCTTGTGGTTTGGTAATAATCTCGTTTGGTAATTTGATGTTGTGGAATGCTACTGGGTCAGTATGTCAGTGTAATATACTGTTAATCATTTTAGTTGTGTTGCTTGTGAAGTTATTGTATCTGTTGTTTATATGTTAATTGATGTTGTTATTGTGGGTGATATTGTTTTCGATTTTTCTGACCTGGTGAATAGTCTTTTGAAGTTGTTTGAACTGTATCCTAGTATTGCCTATATTTTGTGTATTAAAATCTTCTACAGATAGAAAGTTAATTGTGTGTTCAGTATTTTTGTTAATATATTCAATATTCTTGTTAAATTTTTGGATATCTCCGTTATTGCTAGGTTCAGAAGTTTGATTAAGAGCTCGTATAATTTTGTTTATACATTTAAGAGATTGGTGAAGTTTTGTTACTTTAGTTGAGAAACTATGATATGTTTTGAGTTTGATTTTAGTAGTTGGGATATATTTTGTGAAGGTTTTTTTAATTGCATTATAGAAAATATGCTATTGTTTGTTGAGTTCTTGAGTATCATGGATGCTTAAATTGAAGATTTTTGTTGGATCAAGGTTCTTATCAACTTCATTTGCGAAGTCTGCTCAAGTATCAGTATTCATATCCTCATATTTGAAAATTACTCGCTTTTTGTTTTTGTTTCTTATATTAGAGATAAAAGTATTGTTGTGCCAAGTAGTTTGAATGATCTTGTGCTTACTATCTGTAATTCCGTTAGCAGAAAGGATTTGGGGCTTTGAAATTTGATTGATAAGTATATTAGAGAACCAAATATCATCTATCTGGCTATATGAGTTTTGTCTTGACTAGATATGATCTTGTATATAGCAGTATTGTAAGATGCTCGTTAAGTTGTGATGAGACATCATGTTAAAGATAGTAGGTTTTTTTTTAAATGATTTGTGATGATCAAAGTTGAAATCTCCTATAATAATTATATGATATTGTAGGCTTGTTGCTTCTTCTATCCATTTTTGTATTATGTTTTGTGTTTGTTGCAAGACTAAGTTATTATTATTTGGAAGGTAGATGGAGATAACTTGAAAACGACATCTTTGTGGAAAAAAGAAATCAATTGCAATTGCTTTTCTTAGTGTTTTCTTAATATTGTGTATATATAGTCTTAAGGGTAGTATAATTGCAATTGCTGTACCCAGGCTAGACTTCTGCTTTTTGGCTGTTGTTTGGTCACAGTTTGAGGTATAAATATAGTAGTATAGGTTTTGTAGTAATAGGTTTGATGAAGTAGATTCTGCAAGCTTAGTTTCTGTCATACTTATAATGTGGTAGTTGTTTTCATAATAGTGTTCTAGCCAAAGTTGTAGTTTTAACTTGTCATTTAAGCCCTATACATTATGTGTAATTATGTTAATATTGTTTAGGTCTGGAGTATAGTTGTTAGTAATGTTGATGTTAGTAGATATTTCTTTTAAGTGAATGTCCATAAAGATTTTTAATTGAATATATCCCAGGTTGGTTCTGGGAAAGGTGGTAAGTTGAGTAGATATTCTGGAATATTTTGAATAGTGAAGTATTCTCTGAGAGTAGTGAGAGTTAGTATAATATCTTCTTGTTGTGTAATTGAAAGGGAGATATAGATTTCTTCTTTGTTTTTTTCTAATTGGTTCTGTAATTCAACAAGAGTGTTAGGGATTGGTGGTTTAATTTGGGTGTTTTGTACTTTTTCTGGTTTCTGCGTGTTTGGTAGTATTTCAAGTTGGATCTACTCAGTTGGAAGTTTAGTAAAGTAATAATCTTGTTTCAATAATTTAACTATATCTATTAGTTGTCTAGATGATGTGATAGGAATAGTTAAATTGTACTCAGGGATAAGTTGAAGATCAGTTGGGAGTCTAGGTTTGTTGGTTGAATTGGCTGTCATAATGTTCTCGTTAATAGAAAATTGAACTCTATATTTTTTATTTGCCTCGTTCAAGAATTCTTTTGCTTGAGAATCATCAGTGATTGGGTATATGAATATAGTATTTAATTTGATTTGAGATGGGTCTTTTGGTAGCCATAGTTTTTGTTTAAAGAAGTCATTTGGTATAGTTTTGAAAATGTAGAATTCTTATAGCATCGTACGTATTTCTTGTATAGAGTATTTACTGTTAGTTAGGTCTAGTGGAAATAAGAATCTCATTTTGCTATTGAGTTCATAGTATGTAGTAGGTAGCTGTTTTCTTGGTAGTGGTAGTTGGAAGTAAGAGCTAGGTAACCTTTCAAAGTTATAGTGGTCTGTTAATTTGTTCCTATAAAAACTTAAGAATTTGAGTTGTTTTCGACTTATAATAGGAAAGAGATCTTTAACTTCTAGTATAAGATCATCTGAGTTAGCTGGTAGTTCTGGTAGTGTGACAAAATATGTCATTAGCAAGGTTGTAAATATAAAGATTTGTCTTAATGTATTAATGATTCCTTTTGTTTGAGATCTTTTCTGGATTGGTAAGGCAAAAGGTAGTTGGTTAGAAATTTCAGTAGAGATTTCTTGTAGTGTATCTGGTAATAGTATGAGTAGTGATGTTCGTGCTTCTTGTATTGTTTTGAGTATTGCTTTTGGATCTTCGATAGTATCTGCTTGATAAAGTTTTTGCAGTATTTAGTTATTCTTGTTATTTGATAGTTATCCATTTCTCTGAAATTTAAGCTCGCAATATGATCAATAATAAGTTTTTGGCGAAGCCTGTGTTGTATGTTGTTACATATATCTTTAGTTATAATTGTGATCTTATTTTTTGCTTTATAATTATTAATTGTATCTTGTATAAGCTTGTTAAATTCTATTTGATGAGCTGGCATAACTTTCTTGTTGCCTGTAAAGGTTGTAAAGAACGCTTTATCTAGATATTTGAACTTAAGAAAAATTGCGTTTGGGATATTATGTTGTAGAGGTCTAGTTGTTAGCTTATAAGTAAAGAATTCAGTAATCCCTACTATATTATTTAGTGCTGATATAATTTTATCTCTTGGCCAAGTTGTATATTCAAATTCAGTCTTTAGGTTGTTTTCTTGTGTTTCTAATATATAGTCTAGCCAGCTAATCTCTTCTGTTTGTCTGTTTAAAGAGTCTTTCATAATCAGATCTGTTGTTGAGTCAATATATTCTAGATCCTCTTGAATATTAAGTTGTAAGGTTTGGCTATATGATAACTTAGGGGTTCTGAGAGATGTTGTATTATTTTCTTCTCTGTTTGTATTATCTATGCCTAATTGGTCGAGAAGTTGTTTGTTGTCGTTTGTTGATAGTGTATTTATCACCTGTACTGGTTTGTTGTTTGTGGCAGAGTTTATGTTATGATCTACATTAGGGTCATGTATTGTATTGCTATTGTTGTTGTTGTTGTTATTTGGTGTTTGTATTGTAGATCGTTGTATAATATGTGATATTATAGATGAATTTGTCGAGGATAAGCTAGATAGCCCACTTTTTCTAAAATTTTAGGATGAAAAATTTGTACGTCTTCGTTTAGTATTAGAAGTAGAAGATACATTACTATTATTTTCTTCTGTGAGGTCGTTATTGTAGTTGTTTTTGCTTCTAGTATTATGAGCCATGGTTGTTTCCTTAGTGGAAGGCTTAAAAGCCTTGCTTCTCTCCATGAGAGTATTAGATTTGTTGTTGTTGTCGTTTATTGTTTTCCTTTTAATTTTTGGCTTCTAATAGGGAAGATATATATGACTATTTGGTTTTCCTCTACTGGTATTCCCGTAGAGGTTTGGAACTACTATGAGTAGTATTAATTAGTTAATTAAATTTATTTAATAGTAGCCTTTGTGTTTTGTTTCCTTTCCGTTGCTTATGTTTTTTGAAAATTGATATGCGTGGGAAAGAGTTTACTTTTAATTTGAAATTTAAAAACTTTAATTTGAAATTTAAAAATTTAAATTTTAATTTGAAATTTAAAAATTTAAATTTTAATTTAAAATTTAAAATTTAAAATTTAAAAATTTAAAATTTAAAATTTAAAATTTAAAATTTTAAAATTAAAATTTTAAAATTAAAAATATTTAATATTTAAATTTAACCAAATTCTCTTTTTGAACAACTACTTACCGCAGATAACTAACATCTTCTACTATAGAAAAATATCTATCTTAGAACTAACAAACCCCTATATAGACCAATTTTTAAGTAGTATAACCAAATAGCAAATCAAGTAACAACACTACTAATACTACAAATATGGCTATAGCTAAACCTCAAATCTATAAACCTTTTCCTAAATACACTTGACCTAATCATACAAAAAAACTCTAACAAAAACTACTAGTCACTCTATATTACACCAACTAATTTTAAAATTAGCAAAATTATTAACTACTCACCTAACCAAATTCTATTTCAGACCTTTCAAACTTTATACTCAAACTCAAACTCAATAACTATTTCACCTACAAATACAAAATTCCAAATCAACTATAAACAATCAATTAATATCAAATGCAAAACTCAAAAAAAACAATATCAATTTAAACTCAGTATTAACTAACAGAAGCTACAAGCACTTTACAAAGTTCAACACTTATTATTCAAATCTTAATCATATTCAACTACAGAAATAATAATCTCCTCACCAGAAATATCTCTTATTTAAAATACAATTATCAATACAACTTACTAATCACAACTCATAAATCTCCATAAACAAATCCTTCTCCTAGATCCTAACAATCTCCATTTCTATACAGATGTATCAATTAAAAATTCTCAAACACCAAATATCAAAATGGGTATTGCTTGAATACTCCAAAATAATACCTAAATCAAATTCAATGTATCTATTCTATCGGCTCCAAACTCAACAAGAGCAAAACTCTCAGTATCCATATATCTATTTCTCATACTTCCAAATAATTACAAAATCTACCTATACTCAGACAATCTCTCTACAATCCAAATACTCAACTACAACTTACCCTATGACTACTCTACTCAAACTAAAACTAACAACTAGAATACTATTCATATACTCAACTACTTGATCAAAAAGAAAAATATCTAATACACTACTCACAAAACTAAATCACACTCCAAAAACTCATTCTATAATATAGCTAACTCCTTAGCTAAACATAGTACTAACAAACCAGAAATTCAACTCAACATTGATCACTTTTGTCTTCCTATCTTCTTTTCATAGAAATATATACTCTTACCACTCAAAATCTGTAAATTTTGTACAAACATCTTTTCAATTCAATCTTTTAACAAAATCACTCAACTAAAAATCTTTCAAAATCTCTAACCTTTCAATATTCTCCAATTCACTAATATAATAAATTCTCAAAACAACAATTTCAAATTATACTCATTCAGAAACAAAATATTATTAAACAACTTATCAATAATGGCAAATCTAAATACTTGCTACTCTAACCTATACCTCACCTCAAATTGCTCCTTTTATAACTAATATAAAAACACTGAATATCTACTTTCTTGTATGCTTCACACAATTGATTTCTATAACATATTACTAACCAATATAACAAATAGCTTAAATAGTCTTAATTTAACTATTTCTACACCTCAAATAATTCTACAGCTTATTCTCCAAACTTATAATTCACAAAATTTACTAAAAACTCTTCTACTCCTCATCCAAAGAATTATTCTAATAAATTGCTATGAGCAAATCAACTCATGACTTAAAAAAACAACTAATAACTTCTTTATACAACTATCTAACTCTCTTCTTATCTGGTTTCAAGACAAAATTTAGAATACTAGAAATCTAACATATCACAAATAGGAATCTGCTTATAGGATTACTAGGAAAAACAAAACAAACTCAAAAACTATTCATCTTTTACAAACTCCAAACATTCCAAATACTGCTATTATTTATAATCTTAATATAGATAATTTATCTAAAAATCTTTACTTCAAAATTTCTTTATATATAACTGTATTTTCTAAATATTTTCTATAACTTACCTAGAGGTCTCCTTCAACCTCCTCTATAGTTAATAGTAACTTAGATTTAAATTAGCTACGAATAGAAAATGAAGGTATAATATCATATTAGATGACTAACTTAGCTTTAGTAACAGCAATGCATTATAGAAATCTTATTAGCTTCATATATATTTCATCTTGATATATAAATGTACTAATTCTTTTCCTATTTGATATTATTATTTAATAAAAAAAAAAAAAAATATTTAAATTTAATAATTTTAGATTTTAAAATTAAAAATTTTATAACAATTTAGTAACTCTTTCCAAAGATCACTTGTACCAAAACTTCTTGCAAACATTTAATTATTACTCAAAATTCTATTAAGTAAACTACTCTTGGGCTACTAAGTAAAGTTGTTCACAACAAAATTTTACTTTAGAGTAGCCTAGTTTTATCTCCTCTGAACCTTTATTTGTAGAGATATTAAATATTCTTTATTTCTTTAGTTTTTTCAAAATAACTAAAAATTTTATTAAGTAAACTACTTTTGGACCTCTAAGTAAAATTGACAGGCATAAAATTTTACCTTTAGTGGTTCATTTTTATATCTTTCGGACCAAATTTTACTAAGATATTATTTATTTTCAGTTTACTTAGTTTTCTTTAAATATCTTAAATTTTTACTAATATAACAACTCTTGATCATTAAAAGAGTTAGATTCTTCTAAGTCAGAGCTTCATTTTGATATATATTTTATCAAAAATGGACTAAAACTCAGCAAATTATCTTCGAAAACCTGTTTAAAGGCTTTCTAAATTCTTGTAGATCACTAAGAATTTATCTGTAGCAATTTCGGAAATTTTACTAGCTTGCCTCAGATTTTTTACTATTTTTCTAACTCTAAAGGAATCCAGGTCACAGGATTCTGCTCACAAGACCTGGAAATTTTATTGGTCTTTAGGAAATTTTACCTAACTTTATTTTAAACCTCATTCTTTATACCAATTTTAGTCTATTTTACTTGGTTTCTTTTGCAACTTTTTACTATAATACTATACTTTTTTCTAATCTATTCAAGATGCTAACTTTAACTTCAACAGAACCAGATTCATATAATATTGATTATTACTATAACAAATACAAAAACCGTTTTGTTCTTAGAATGAACGAGATAAATTCAGAATCTTTCCGAATTCTCACTGCAGAGGTTTAGCCTACTTTTTGTAATACTAGTGCTAAAAAGAAAATGCATCACTTTATAATTTCTAAACAACCAATTTACACTACTTGTTTGTGTGGAAAATATCATACAAACTTTACTTCTCAGTTCTATAAAATTAAGGCTATCACTCTTGGCTCTCCTACAACTTCTTCAATAGATATTTCTCCAACTATCTCATACAAACGTTTTAACTCAATTACAGATGAACTCCTAGTATCTTCTATTACTAAACTTCAACTCTTACAACTCTTTAACTCTCCTCAATTTCCTCTAACCTTTAACACTGATAAAAACCCTATCTCAATTATTGCATATACTCATCATGCTCATACTTGTGTAATTTGTAGAATTAAAGATTTGTCATATGTTGATACTAAAAACAAAGGGTATTCTCCAGATTATACTATCACTATTCTCTTTAAAAACAAATATCTTATTCATCGTACCTGTATTTTTAAACTTACAACAATTCTAACTAAACTCTTACCTCAAACTCAGCTACTTAATAAGGAACAAAAAATTGTTATACTCTTAGCAGCTATAGCAATGATACCTGTGAAGGAAAAACTTAGACATTTCAATGCTCTTAAAGTTTATACAAAAGCTGAAGTTGAAACTTTCCTAAACCAACAAAAAAACAAACAAAACAAACAACTAAATGAAAACAATTAACAACATCAAAAGGAACAACAGGAAAAACAAAAGGAACAATAACAACAAAACAAACAACAACAACCAAAAGATATCAATGAAAAAGATGATGAAAATAAGGTTAAAAAAAGCAAAAACAAAAATAACAATAAAGAAAAAGAAGAGAAACTTCTCTTTGATTTCTTTAAAAATTTTCCTATTACTGAAGAAATAGAACATAATATTTACCTCAACACACTATTAGCTAAGAAAATCTTTAGTTTTATTAAACCAGATTTAATAAACTTTAGACCAGGCCAAGTTTTTAAAAAAGTTAAAGGTAAAATACCTGAACTTAAAGCAAACTTCGAATACTTGATCAAAACTATAGCTAGCAAACAACCAGAATTTTTGACAGAACTAATTTTCAAATATAACTCTCAAACTCACACCAATACTACCATCCTTTTTGATATCTTATATGCTAATTTTAAACTAATTTTAACTAAATTTACAACTACTTTATTTACCAAACTTAATTATGCAAAAATTCTCTCTCTTATTGAGTCTATTCCTCCAAGCACTTTACAAAATCATAACCAAGTTGCTCTTAATCTCACTCGCCTTCATCTATATCTTTCAAATAACTTCTAACGAATCGATTATGAAAAATTTGCAGAAGATCTTAACATTAGTCTACACAAATTTAAACTCATCTATTACAAAAATGCTTATAAGAGTAACTCATACAAAGCATCACTTCTTACTATTAATAATAACAAACAATTTAACATATATATTTACTTTAATATTCCTGTACTTCAATTTTTAGAGAATTTTCAAATATCTTCACTTAAGGCATGTAAGCCTCAATTCGATAAATAGTATAAAAATTTTTTTAAAATTTATAGTCGTCAATTTCTCTGAATCAATAAGGAAAAAACCTACAACTATCTCAAATACCAAATTGCATAGCAATTTGCAAAACTCTGTAAAGAATTATTACTACCTCACTATAATATTAGAGAAATTCACTCATTACAGGACTGTTCGCAAAAAACCAGAAAACTAGCATTACTTTATATCCACATATATGATCATACATTACAAAAGCCATGCAAATTACTTGCTTCTGAAATCGAACACAACTTTAATAATATCAATAAGCATTATTTTAAAGAATCCTTCAAACATTTCCCTGCTACTAAATGGATTAATATCCTATTAGATTTAACTTAGTTTAACAAAGGTCAATCTAATGAAGCTTCATTTCAACAATCCACTCCTCTAAACTTATTCTGTATTCTTGCTAATAGTCATGATGAAAAACTTTCAAATACTAATCATACCAAAGCAAATCCTAAAAGAGAAAACTTTTTCT
>CAJVPM010002227.1:0-10240 GCA_910592325.1 Scutellospora calospora | reverse complement strand
CCGATCTCCGAAGATAAGCCACTGATGGCCCAGTCAGTACTATGGTTGGGGACAACATGGGAATACTGGGTGCTGTAGCTTTTTTTTTTTTTTATAGTTAATTTTTGCAAAATGATACCAGTCTAAATTAGTCATTAGTTAAAATATATGTAACTAATAATAATAAGACAGTACGTATTAGCATGCCTGATAACGGATTTATCCGGCAGCTTACTATGATTTGCTGTCCAATAATTTTATAATTTTATTATCGCAGAGATGATAGTTTAACTATTATCTCTGCCGAATAAATAAATTTTACTATTAGTGTTTCATAATTAGCATGTTTCAAAAATAAGTGAGTTTAAAAATCTTTTATTTTAAAATTTCAAAATCAGAAAATGAAATAAAGGCGTCGAAATTAAAAATCAGTTGCAAATAAACATAAAAATAAAATATATTTTGTAAGTCACTTGTTTTTAAAATAAATACGTCACTTATTTCATTAGAAATCAAGGTTAATTTTGAACCCTGTAAGTGAATTAACCCTAAAGATTAATTATTTATATATTATAAAGTTTATAAAATGAAATAATATTTTTTTATTAAAAAACTAATTTATATACTAATAATTTTTATTAATAAGTAAATTAAATTGAAATACTTGTATTTTATATAGTTACAATTTATGCTTATTATAATAAATTTTATAAAATTAAATAAATAGCTTTTATATTTAAAGCATTTGTACAATTTAAAAAAGTTTTCTTAGAACTATTGTAAATATAAAAGCTATTAATAAAATTTTTATAATAAATATAGTATAAACTTGCATTATATACAACTTTATGAACATATTTTTTTGAACCAAAGTTCAAAAAAAAATTTTTTTTCGTGGAGAGCATCTTGATTTAGAAAAATATTCTCAAATCAAGAGGGATGTTTTTTATAAGAACATGAGATCATTTTCTAAATTATTAGGGGTTTTCAAAGTTAAACTATTTCGCAAATAAGTAGGGGTTTTAAAAATCTTATTTGTAGTTTAAAATTTTAAAATCGGAAAATGAAATAGCTGTTTAAATTATTAAATATGTAAAAAAAATTGTAAAAGCGTTATTGAATAAATAAACTTACACTTAATATAAATAGAATTTATAGATCGCTTACTTTGAAATAAATTCATCACCTTATTTCATTCGAAATAAGTGTTTAATTTTTAATTTTGAAACCCCCTACTAGATCGATTTTCGACCATTGATCCGTATAACAAATGAACTACATACCTTTCAAATTTACTAGACGTATGGCCCGGATAACATCGACAAAAGCATTTTATTGATTCTGATTACTGTATTATCGAAGAAAAAAGAAACATATATTCATTTGGATCTTTTTTACAACCAAATTTAATATAGACTTGTCTCAAAGAATAGTTATCATTTCTTGAACTAAAAGATTCTTCTGCTTTTGGAACAATAAAAAACACGATTGAGAAGGTTTAGCCGATGGTTTATTTTGAAATAATAGTGTTGTCTCATATTATAATACGGAAGATGCATGGCATAATTAAAGATTACGTAAAAAATTTAAATTCTCTTATGAATATACTGTAGAATTTTTAATTAGATTCTTTTTTACAAGATTATCGAATAGTAAGCTTTAAGACAAATAAGGAAAGATTTCCTTATCTTTATATGCATAATGATGTTTGTACTGTAATCCATTTTTACCCTTTATTTTATGCAAAAAAAAACACAATTACAGAATTAAAAAAATTCACGACTAGTAATTGGTGATAAACATATATGCATTAGAAGGCCAAATATAAGTTTTCTGCCGGGTCACAGAAATGAACGCATATAATCACATGCCGGTATTAGTATTGGCAAGTGATTATATGATTATATGCATATTGAGATTCAACGAAGAGG
This sequence comes from Scutellospora calospora, assembly GCA_910592325.1. Classification (NCBI taxonomy): domain Eukaryota; kingdom Fungi; phylum Glomeromycota; class Glomeromycetes; order Diversisporales; family Gigasporaceae; genus Scutellospora; species Scutellospora calospora. Next base: position 8,330 of record CAJVPM010002227.1, on the reverse strand, counting down.
TAAATATTTTATACGTATATTTGAAATTTTGTCTCATTCAATGAAAAATCAATAACGGAATATTTGATATAATATTTTGTCCAATTATGGTTTTCTAGATATATTGAATACTATTCAATTAAACCTGGAATTGTCTAAAAGCAACAGTGACCGTTATAATTCATTTTAGTCAAAAAAAAAATGTTTTATGACTTATGACCTTTTTTAATACTCTCGAAAGAAAATTTTATTTTTTTACGTATTAAGTAATTATTTAAAAATTACTAAATAACCAAAGTAAGAAAGTTATATATAGTCAGATATAGAGATGGTCAAATTTATTATGTATTCTTATTTAACATTATTTGATTTTTTTGTCATTCTACGATAATTCTATTTTTAGCAACAAAAATTTACGTGTTTTGTTTAATAACCTTTTTTTTTACCTTATCATGTGATTAAATGTATAAGCAATAAGCAAGATAATATTATTAATTTACAAGGAAAAGCTTTATTATATTTTTTATACCTTCGGACTCGTGAAAACTTTAGTAATAACTATTTTAAAGGGCATTGTATAAATCATATAGAACAAAAATTGATTTGTGTAATTTAATGAAGATCGATTTTCATATTCTTTATGATAAATATCTCTAAGAAATTTCTTATGATTCTCTTTATGTTATTTACTTTGCTCATGCATTGTTTGACTCTTAAAAAAAAAGTATATAATTCCATAAGAGAAAATTAAACAAGAAATTAAATAATAGACACAACTAAAAGATAAATATCTTATGAGTTTATTGTCTGCAATATAAATACGACAATATTGACACCAATGTTTTTGCTGTGATATCCAATACTCTGACCTATAATTATATAATTGACCTATAATTATATAATTAATAAAAAAGAAATTCGTCTAAGAAATAAAATAAGTAAGAAAAAATCTGCTAGCTTCTATTAATAGCAGCCTAAATATGATCAAATTTACATATATTTTTACAAGTTAGAAAACGAAAAAAAATAGTTTATTTGTAGATTTTCATACTGAATTGAAATCACTATATTTTTAGGTTTTCATATGATCTAACTAATAGAAATCAAATATTAATGTTAACTGTCAACATAAAATTTGGCCAAATTTTAATAATATACAAGAGTATGTAGAGTGCTAGTGGTACCCTTGTTTTATGATGTAATTTCATAACAAATTGCATTAAATTACAGTATTGAAATTTAAGGATTTTAAAGGTTTGGTAATCTTAGTGTAGTAGTTAGGTTGTCAGACTGCTATGCAAGAAGTCTGGAGTTCAAATCTCACTATTGACAAATTTGAATAATTACTTGAATCTTTGTACTCAACTTATAGTAAACTCTATTCGATTCTGGGGTTATAATTCTATAAATCATATTGCACCAATGTCATCTAGATATTAGAAGTGTGATGAGGTATTCAGTGAGATATAATATTATATGAATAAATCTTAATATGATCTATGAGTAGGGAACCTGCATAGGAGAAATCTTGAGTTAGTGAAGTAGTACAACTTTTGATAGATATACTAGCTAATGTTTGATTTAAAAAGAAAACTATTATCAAAAGATGCAGATTAAGTCGAGTATATAAATCTGTTCTACAGAGAGGATCAGTAACACCAACTTGGCTTAGCAGCTAACTAAATTAAGAAGATCTGCTTCGTGAAATATCTAAGGAGATAGAATACAGAAAACTAGTAAAGAGCTACAATAAGAACTGAAGTTGTACAAACATCTACAAAGGTCTAAACTAGATGAATTTATAAAATAGGTATGGACTACTCTAGTAAGTATGCTTCGAGATTAACTGGCTCTGCAATACTTACAATATACTAGGTACAATATATTCCAAAAGGATCTAAACCATTCTAAATAAATAGATTGTAATGAGCTAGCTAGCTTAAGTGATTAGATGTTACAGTGATATTAGGTTGGATCTGTATAGATTAATGAATAGAGTATTTAAATAGATAACTTATAGGTGAGTTACAGATATAGCAGTATAGTATAGAACTAATCAGGTAGTTTAATTATCTGTATAGCAGACTACTTAAAATAGATAATAACTAAAGTTGTATGTGTAGCTTATTATATACTCTTTATATAATTACAAACAGTAAGGATTATCAATATATAATCTCATTAACAACTCTAATAAAATTCTTTCAGCAATATAAGCTGCTTTAATAATATAAAAAAAAAAAATTTAAGGATTTTTGCTTTCTAGTATATAGCAATTATTTAAATATTTTAATTATCAATATTAGTTATGCTAATAACTTTTTTAATATTTGAGAATATAATATAAATTGAAATGCTTAAAAGTTATTTTATAGTTTTAGACCAAATTATATTAGTTATGAGCAAGAATTATTTAATGCTAACTAAATTAAATAGTTAAATAGTTAGAAAAATTTTATGTAGTACCAATTCTTAATTGTATGAATAACTTATTTTAAATACTTTAAATTTACTAAATTAATACAAGTTAGCATAAGGTATTAAGCCAACTTCTTGGTTAAATCAATCTAATTAGGTTATGAAAATTAATTAATTTTGTATAGCCTTATTATTATATATTATATATCAATATATTTTTTAGCTTATTGTTATACATAATATTATATAGTGATCATGATATATTCTAGCTACAAATGTCAAAGTTTGATAATTACTGTATTAGTAATATAATGATAACAGATTTAATTATAGTTATCAAATTTGTTTAATATTCTTAATCATATCTGAGTTAACTAATCAGATCTCATAAAGAGTACATTTGCTTAAACGATAAGTATTTAATGTACTATATTGATTAAATATATATATAGTATCATAAAAATTACTATTAGATTTTTTTTTTTTAGAGATGATCAATTTTGATTTTATAAAAGTTTTTACTGTATATTTGTTTTTTTTTTAAACTTAAGCAATCTTGCTTTTCATTTATTAAGAGAAAACATATATAATATTACAACAAAAATAAAAACTAATTTATATTAGCTATATAACTACCTTCTTTTTTCAATTTTGAACTCATTTAGCTACCCTAGGTGTCTAAGTATAATTAGTTGCAAAAGTAATTTTCCTCCTAGTAGAGCAGTTTGTCTAAGCAATGTTATACTCTAGTAATCTATAGAAGGCTCTTCTGTATCTATTTCAAGATACCTTAGTTATTTTTAAAACTTAATCAGTTTTCTTTTAAACCTTTTTTAATCCATATTTTTACTTTAGCTTTGGCTAGATTTTGGATTCTTTCTTCCTTACCTTTACTTGATTCTTTATAGTTATTCTTGCTTAGGTTTTAGTTTTTTTTATTTGCTATATTTTCTTTCTTAAGTTTATTATACTTCTATTTTACTTTTTTACTTTTTTCTTTAAACTTAATATTATTCTTTTCTTCACATTCTAGCATAACTTTGTAATGAAATTTTATAGTCTTTTAAAGAAATTAAACTAAAATATTTCAGAAAACCAGCTTATTGCCTTGTTAGTCTTGGAAATAAACCCTAAAATCTTTTTAATATTTGTTATAAGCTGGTTACTTATTAGATCTCAAATATATAACTTTCTTCTACTGAGTATCTCATCTATATTCTGTCCTATAAACACTTCTTTTAAAGTCTAATCTGAGATAGCTATATTTTATTTGTTATCAATCTTTATACTCAGCTCTTCTATAATTAACCTTTCGATCTTTCTTCAAATTATTTGATATATCTAGTATTCTGCAATATGTTCTAATGATTCTTCTTTTGCAAAGCATGCTATACAAGTTTTACTCTTATATAGGCTTGAGTTCTTTTGAAAGCAGAGGTCTTTAGTTGATAATAACTTGTTAAGATACTTTATTCTAAAGATCAGAGCTTTGTTTTTTTTGATACTGATAAATCTCTTTCTCTGAAGCTTCTTTAGTAAGCTCCATATATTTCTTTAGTTTAGCTTTTTATTGCTTTACCCATATAATCTTTGATCTAGTATTAGTTTAATATTATTCAAATTTGCCTATTCACATTCATATGATATTATTGTAATTATATTAACGAAAGATCTGAGTAAGCTATCTATTAGCTTGTTTTTCTAAGTTGATGCTACTTTTATACTGCTTGCTATAGTATTCTATACTTTTAGTACTAGGCTAAATGAGAGATCTTCTTTTGCTAACTTGTTAGCTTTATTATTCTAATAATTCATATTATAGCTTTTAACCTTAATCAGCTCTAGCTTGATATTTTTAGTTCTGCAGCAATCTATTATTTGATTAATCAAACTATAATTCTTGGTCTTAAACATATTTCTAATATTTATTCGGCTTTAGAAACCTTGTATTCTCTCTATTACTATATTGCTATCAAAGTATAATCTTATTTTTGTACTAGTAGGAGCTACTAGCAAAGCTATCTATATTATACCTAGTTCTGCTTGAGTTAAGGAGGATCAGTTAGCTATTCTATTATTGAAACTAATACTATTCATACTACTATCCTTATTAGCTATAACTCAATCTATACCTATTTTTTTTTTTTTTCTATTTCTTTCATACTCTGTTACTAATAACCTGTCTATATAGATATCTAGCTCCTTTTTTCTTTTTAACTTTTCTGCAATATCAATTAACTTACTTTGCATCTCTTTGTCACTAATTATCCTTTGAATCACTGCTTCTTCTATACTAGCTACTCTTATTTCTACTTCTTCTTTCTGTTCTTTTTTTCTCTCGCACTAGAGTTTCTTGTCTGCTATATAGACTAACAGAAGCATTTTATTGATAGTATATTTCTTTCATATACTACTTTTTCCAAAACTTGGTGCTATATCTTCATTTTCTGCTTTATTATACAACTTATATCATTATGTCTTCCATATATACAGCCTTCATACTTTCTAGCTAGTATATTTCTTGTATTCTTATTTGCTTCAATTCATCAGTACTCAATTACAAAATACTTGGTTTCTTTTTTTATAACTTTACTAATTTTAAAACTTCTTTTCTTTTTGAAGATAATCTAGTCTTTTTTCCTTTTGTTTGCAGATATTTTGTGTTTGTTAAACCTTATTACATATTAGTTTGATTCTGCTATATAGTATTTTTCCTTTAAAAACCTTGTTATACTATAATTTAGAACTCTTTCTTCTATATACTTGAACCAGTATGGCTTTCAATCTCTCTTATTAAAACCTCTAACATATCTCACTTGTTATTATATTAAAAGTCTATTGCTACTACTTGTTATTAGCTGTTTAGTATAAAGATATTCATATTATTACTCTTTCTATATCTGTTAGCCTCTTTTTCATCTAGCAGACTTGAGATACTTATGCTTAGTATTTCTAAATTTTTTTTATAGATACTGCTTTCTTAAAAACTAAAACCTAGTTTCTTTCCTTCATAAATTATTCTGTAAGCTAGATTAAATTTGAGTTTCATATAATTTAACATACTAGAATTACTGAGAATATTGTTTATATTTATATAGCTTAGTTGTACTTTTTTTACTTTTAATCTTGTAATGAGTCCTACTTCATTTTGTTTGTTTAATTGCATAGTTAGCTTTGTGATATAATATGCAAGCTGATTTTGCTAAATTGTTCATAATTCTAGAATCCTTATATAACTATATATACTATTTAGGACTAATTTTACTAGGCCTATCTTATTCTTGATTAATATTCAGATAGATCTTTGTATTTGCTTACATGCAGATTTAGATAAAAAGAATATCTGAAGTCTGTACTTAATACTAGGCATGAGTATACTATTATTTAAATAAACTAACTAGCTTACTGATACTTTTTTCAATATGATTACTTTGTATATCCTTGAGATTTCTTTCATGATAATAGTTTTATTGTATTCTTTCCTACCTTTTTTAGATATTTATACTTTGAGGTATCTTATAGTATCTTTTCCTTGCTTTGCTTGCATTGGCTCTTTAGCCTTTCTTATCAATATTTTTGGATATATATCTTTTTCTTTATTCTTGTGATTTAGGTTCAATACGAGGAGTTTAGACTTTTTGCTATTTATCTTAATATTATTTAGCTCATAAAATTCTGCAAAGATATTAACTATTTTTTGTATTTCCTCTTTTAACCTTGTTAACTATATTGTATCATCTGTATAAGCTAGTATACTTTGTTGCTAGCTTGTTACTTGCACTTTGTTTATCTTTAAATCACAAGGCTATCTGAGCTCTATTCTATAATCTAAATCTTCCTCTTTACTAATTAAGTATAGTAGTAAATCATAAAATATTTATCATATAAGAGATAAAACAACTTCTTCTTAGTTCAATTCATCTCTTGCTTCAAATTTCTTAGTTAAACTATAATCTGTAATGACTTTAATCTTTCACTTATTATATAAATTAATAAGAAACTTAGTTATCAAATCAGATATTCTGATTCTTTTTAGTGCTTTTTCTATCATTATTAAGCTTACTGAATTGAAAGCTTTTTTTATATCCTGAAAGAAAATCTATAGCTCTTTGTCTTTTTACCTTGTATCTTCTAGCAGATTGTTTATAATATGAATCGAACTTGAGATACTACTATCTAACAAACTTGCAAAGTTTAGACCTTTTAATATATTATATTTAACAAGTATACAATCTAGCCTTTGTATAATAATTCTTATTACTGTTTTCCAAAATACTTCTAGTAGTACAATAGATCTTACATTTGCCAAGTTGTAATTCTAGTTTTCACTTTTTGGGATTAGGTATAGTTGTTTTAATTTCTATTTCACAAGAATATCTTTTTTTATAATATACTAGTCTACTAGTAGTCTAAATACCTTTTGTGCTATCTATCCTATTTCTTTGATTAGAAGGTAACTAATTCCTAAAACATCAGATGCAGACTTATTTTTTGTTTTGTTTAGAGTATTAGCCCAATTCTCTTCTATTATTTTCTTTGAAAGATCTTTATAAATTTTAATATCTATTTTTTTTATTGAACTATATGCTTTCATCTATTTTGCTAATAGGCTATTTTTATTGATATTTCTTTTTTAGAATTGTTTTATAAAATGAGATCTCACTTCACTTAAGACTTCTTTCTTCTTTGTTAATAAGATTTTCTCATCTTCTGAAGCTTTTATTATTCTGTTTACTTTTATCTTCTTTAATAATCTTTCTAGCAGACTATTAAGTATAGATTTTAGTTCATCCTATATTGCTTCGCATCTTATATCATTATGTTTATTGATTTTATTTGTTTCTTCCTTTTTTCTTTCTTGTTATACTTTGAGGTTTAAGATCTTTTACTATTTCTTATATTCAGTTGCTATTTCATTTGACCACCTTTCTTCAACTAGTATATTAATTTAGAGATCATACTTGTTGTTTAGCTTTTTAATTTCTAAATTAGTCTGATATTATTTATCTTCACTTATTTGAGATCTTTTCTTTTCTATATATTTATAACAAATTTTTCCTAAGTGTCTCAAGTCTTTTAGGATTTTGTTACTCTCATTTACTGCAGACTGCAACTTTTTAATTTGGAAGTATTGCATATGCACTTCTAATTATACTATTAAATATAATATTTCACAACTCATCAAGATCTTTATCTTTACAAATATTCTCAAATATTATTAATTTTTCTAGGATTTCTAATTCTTTTGTTATCCCTTCTTCTAGTTTTGCTTTATAACTTTCTCAATTCTCTTATTATGCTTTGTCTAGCTTAAGAATTCTCTTTTTCTTTTTGAGTCACTTGTTAGTTGCTACTAATCTTACTTTCTGTATTATAATAGTATCTAACTTTGCAACTACAATTTTGTAATCACTATCTGTAATAAACTCTGCAGTATGTATTTTACAGCTTATGCTACATTGGCTTAATTTTTTTAATACCCAAATATAGTCAATTCTGATACTAGATATTCTATTTAACTATGTAAACTTTTCTTGTATATATAACTTTCTCTATATATATCTTTGAGATTTGAGTTTTCTAACCATCTTATTAGAGGAAAAGATTACTTTATACTTAAGTTTTCTTTATTCTAGTCTAATTCTTTTGACCTTATATTATTAAAGTTTTCTATAATAATCACTCATATTTTGTTTTTCTCATATTCTCTAATCTTTTATATTATCCTTTAAACTGTATTCTAGGCAAATTTGCCTAGAAAATTAAAAAGTAAATACTATTTTTTAAATAATTTAATAAAATATTAATGATATGAGGTCCATATTATTTATAGAATATATTGTTGAAAACATATTCTATAAACTTTATTAAGGAATTTTTTTATTTTTACTAAGTAGTTTTTGAATAATAAATTTTTAAAGTTTATATTAAAA
>CAJVPM010002226.1:0-10245 GCA_910592325.1 Scutellospora calospora | reverse complement strand
TTCGTCGACAGTGGGATTTGAACCCCAGACCTCTTGCATGGCAGTCTGGCAACCTAACCACTACACTAAGATCGCCAAACCTCGATAATTCTTTTAGTAAGGAGTAATATCTAACTAATTTATTATAATATTATATCTAAAGTAGCTACTTATCTATTTATAAAGTAGTATATAACTAAATTATGACTTAATGTATATATTAAGATCTAATTTTAGGAGTTTAATTTTAATAAGTTCTACTTTAGATATATGAAGTAACAACTTTAGATTTAAGATGTAACAATTATAAATTATAATAATTCTCTTATTTATCTCTAACTCTTATTATTGTATTTATAAGAGAAAGAGAGAGAAAGAGAAAAAGAGAAATAAAATTAAATATATGTTTGTGTTTCTTATTCTTTTATTAGTATATATTAAATCAGTATAAATAGTAATATCTCTACTAATCATATTCATCAAAATTAATTAAATCAGATTTAATTTTTATATTTTGGAAGTTCAATTTAGTGAATTAGATTAGATTCAAATTTAACTAGTAGCTAAAATATTAACTAGCTAATAGAAATTGCAGAAAGATAAATCTGAATAAATTAGATATTATATGTATTAATTGACAAATTAAGTATAGGTTTAAATTTCATATCAGTATATCTTTTGCAAACAATTCTAATCAGCTAAAGATATCTGATTATTAATAGAACAAATATTAAATAACTCTGTTAGATTATTTAGTTATTTTAGATATTATATTATTTATATAAATGCTATTTATTTTTACTAGATAAATAAAGATAGTAATAGAATACTAACTAGTTTTTTTAATAGATTAAAAATAATTAATTAGAGTTTAGAGTTAGAATTGATATTTTAAAAGCATATTTAGATTTTAGCAAGACTTATATTTTCAAATTACAGCATAAAATTTTAGCATCAGCTATAATAATAAATAAAAAAATAAATTACTTTTCAATATATATATTTTATTTTTAAAATTGTATTTTATAAAATAGATATATAATTATTGGTTATGATATATGCAACTATCTGTTACCTTTTTATCTCAGCTTATAGAACTCATTCAGAAGTATTTATATTATTTACAAAAACTTGAATCAACAAGAGACTTCATAATTATATTTAAACCCATAAAAGAATATACATATATATAGGTATATGATCTACTTATCCAATCTTGTAATAATTATTTATTAAGATACTTTTTAATAATATTAAATAATATATAAGAATTATATATATATATATATATAATATAAACAAGATATATATAAATAAATAAATCTGATTTTTTATTTTTTTGTCATTATCATATTTTAAAATCAAAAGTATTTTTAATAATTTTTTAAAATTATTTATAAAATATAATAATAAATGTCTTTTATTTTATTCTAGATGAAGTATATTAAATATGATATAGAGTTACAACCTAATACTATTTTTTGCTTTAAATGTAGCAACAAATTTCTTGTTTAGAGTGTTCAATAATACTTTATTTAAATACAAATTTTTGTCATAAGTGTAGTACTACTATTAAATTGGAATTACTTTATATAAGTCAATCAACTAAAAATATAAAAAATATGTATTTTAAAAATTTAGTTGATAAAAAAAAGCAAATTTATGAATCTAGAATTGCTAATCAAATAGAAACTCATAAAAATATTCGTAGCAATATTATTTTTAAAAAAAATAAAAATAATATTATTACTAATATTACTACTAAAAAGGTAAATTGTTATAATAATAATTTTTAATTTACAAATACTAATTTATTATTTTTAGAATATACTTGTTAAGTTATTATATTACAATTTACATTATAGTAAAGGAATAATAGTCAAAAATGCAAAAACTTATAAAACAAAGTTTAACATTAAAGATTTAATTGAAGATATTTTAAAATTACTTTTAATACTTTTTGAAGATAAGGTAAATAAGTTATTAATTTATAAATTTAAATTATTTTCTAATTTTTTATGTTATTTTATACATAGCTTAGGTCAAAAGATGTTAATTGCTATGTTAGAGATTTTAGTAGATATATTTTAGATCAAAATATTTACAAAAAAATTGCTAATTTTGAACATGATAATCTAATAAAATTATCTTTAATTTATGAAGTAATTATATTATTAAAATATTATAATATAAATTACTATATATTAAAAAACTATATTTTTTTAAAAGATAAAAATAGTGATATTATTTCATTGACTTCAAGTAAAAAGAATTTAAATCTGTTAAAAAATTACCTTTGAATTAGAGTTAAAAAAATCTAAAAATGGTAATATTAATATTTAATTACCAACTTGAAATTAATTCAAAATTAATACATATAATTAGCTAATAATCAAATCTAGCTAATTATATCAAGTTAGATCTAATCTTTTATAATTAATATACTGTATATTTACTATAATTAATTGATTTATTTAGATAAAAATTTAAATATTAATTGTGATCTAGAAAAGGTTTCTAGTATATATAATATTAAGTATTACTAAAAGATTTTAAATTAAATTAATTTTAATTTTAATATTTATATATATTACTATATTTATAGACTATAAGTATATTTCTTCAGATGATAAAATCTGAAAGCTTTTGAATAATGAAATTGATAAGTATACAAAAAAACATAAAACAAGTTGTAAGAATTTTTTATTATATATAATAATATTATTTTAGATGATCAAATAATTATAAAAATAAATTTATTTATATTTATAATATTTAAAATATTATTACTATATAAGCACAAATTAATATCAGAGTATTATTTTAATAATTTTTATAAAAATAATTTTATTTTTTATTATAATCAAAATGAAGATATAAGAGATAATAAAAACTCTTAGCTTGCCAAAACTCATGAATATATTTCTTCAGATAATGAAATTTGAGAGCTTTTAGATAATAAAATTGATAAAAATATAAAAAAACATAAAACTAGTAGTAAGAATTTTTATTATATATAATAATAATATTTTAGACAATCAGATAATTATAAAAATAAATTTATTTATATTTATAATATCTAAAATATTATTATGTATAAGCACAAATTAATATCTGAGTATTATTTTAATAAATTTTAAATTTTTATAAAATTAAATTTATTTTTTATTATAATCAATATGAAGATATAAAAGATAATAATAACTCTCAAGATGAAACTTTTAAATCTCTATTATTTTTTTCAAGTACAGTAAATATAATATAATATTTAATTAATATTTTATAATACAAAAATTAAATTTTATCCTCAATATTCTAGAATACAGTAACTATTCAAAGCCAATTAAATCAATTAGGTAGTAATATTTCACAAAATATATAGTTTATTAATTTATTATATATTATATATATTATTAATTTTCTAAAACTATTATTATATAATATAGTATTTATGGATAAAAAAAAATAAGTACAATATAGAAAAATATGATCTTGGTAATGAATTATTTAAATATATTAGATATATTTATATTGAAATTGAAGATAATACAATTGCTAGTGGTATATATATAATTATTATTATTTTGTATATTTTAATTATATTAAAAAATTATATTAAATATTATAAAAGGAATATAAAAAGTATTCAAAGCAAAAATTACACAAAATGGAACAAATAATTAGTTTTTTGCTTCTCCTAATATACTTGTTATAAAACAGTATATTAGATATAGAAAAGATATAGAAAAAAATTATTTCAGAGATGTAATTATTATTATTATAGTCTAATCATATTTTTATAAATTTTAATTACTTATGAATCAAAATAATTATAAAGTTTCTAATAAATTTGAGTAAATAAATTGATTTTGTATTACTTTAATAATAAATTGCAAATTTGTATTTTTATTTATTCTATTTAAATTATAAATTTTAGTTTTGTATCTACATATTTTATTCAATCTGTTGAGATTTCTATTCAATATTATACAATTAAAACTTTAAAGGAAGGTAGTTTTTATAAATATAATAGTAATAATAGCTATATAATGAAAGAAATTTCAAATTATAATTAGATTCAAACTTTTTCACATTTTACTTATCAATATTCAAAGAAAAATACAATAATTGTTGATATGTAAGGTTGCAGAAAATTATTTACAGATCCTCAAATTCATATTGCTTATAATATAGAAAAAAGTCAATTTTTATTTGGTAATAGACAAATAGAAGGTATAACTGATTTTTTTGTTATACATATATGTAACAAATATTGTAAAAAATTAAAATTCAAAGATTTTTAATTTTAATTATTAATTTAAATAAATAAAATTAATATTTTATTTCTTAAATTTAATATTCATATTTTTGCTAATTAGTTCAATACTATATTATTTTAAGTATTGATACTCTGCTATTTATTTAAACAACTACAAAAATATTATAAAAAAAGTAGTTAGTTAATCTGTAGTATATATAAATCTTATTAAAACTATTTAAAGAGTTTATTTAATAAATAATAAAATAATGAACTTTGTTAAATAAAATATAAAAACTTCAAGTTTACTTAGTATACTTTGCTAGATTTATAGAAAAGATAATTTACTCAAGTTTTTGAAATAATATATTGTAAAACAAATAAAAAAAGCCTTAATTAATTGTGTAATAATATCAAAGATATATATAAATATTGCCTTATTTAATAATTTTTTGAGTTTTTAAGTTCAAAAGATTTTAAAAATTAATATTTCATAGTTTTTGAGTTTTAGAGATTTTGAGAATTTAGTATTTTTGAGTATTTGAGTTTCCGAGTTTTTCAGTTTGAGTTTAGAGATTTTAAGAATTAGTATAAGTTTATGAGTTTTGATTTAAACTATTTTAAGATTACCAATAATTACTATATAAAAAAGTCTAAATTTTACTAAGTAAATCGATTTTAGTTAATAAAAGTTAACTTGCTTAATAATAATCTATATTATATATAACTCAAAACTTAGAAATGCTAATTTTCAAAATCTCTAAAACTCAAAAACTAAAAACTCAGAAATTTAAAAACTTAGAAACTTAAAAATTCAAAAACTCAGAAATGCTAATTCTTAAAATTTCTAAAACTTAAAAACTCAGAAATTCAAAAACTTAAAAACTCAAAAATTCAAACTTAGATATACTAATTCTCAAAATCTCTAAAACTCAAAAACTCAAATCTTAGAAATACTAATTATTAAAATCTCAAACTCAAAAACTAGAAATTTAAAAACCTAAAAACTCAAAAATTTAAAAACTCAAAAACTCAAACTCAGATATGCTAATTCTCAAAATCTCTAAAACTCAAAAACTCAAATTTTAGAAATACTAATTATTAAAATCTCTAAAACTCAAAAACTCAAAAACAGAAATTTAAAAATCCAAAAACTCAAAACTTAGAAATGCTAATAATTAAAATCTCTAAAACTCAAAAATTCAAAAACTAGTAATTTAAAAATCCAAAAACTCAAAAACTTAAAAACTCAAAAATTCAAACTCAGATATACTAATTCTCAAAATCTTTAAAACTCAAAAACTCAAATCTTAGAAATGCTAATTACTAAAATCTCTAAAACTCAAAAACTCAAAAACTAGAAATTTAAAAATCCAAAAACTCAAAAACTTAAAAACTCAGAAATACTAATTTTCAAAATTTTTAAAGCTCAAAAACTCAGAAATTCAAAAACTCAAAACTCAAAAACTCAAACTCAGATATGCTAATTCTTAAAATCTCTAAAACTCAAAAACTCAGAAATGCTAATTCTCAAAATCTCTAAAACTCAAAAACTCAGAAATGCTAATTCTCAAAATCTCTAAACTAAAAAATTCAAAAACTCAGAAATTTAAAAACTCTAAAATACTAATTCTCAAAATCTCAAACTCAAAATTTTTTTATTAAATAAATAAATATCTAAAGTGAAGTAGATTATACAAATCAATAAAATTATTATTAACTTTAGGGTTAGAGTTAGGATTAGCAAATATATAAGTAAAATTAGCTTTTTGATATTTTAATTAGTGCATCAAGACAAGTTTAAATAGCTATTTTTTGTATTTTTATTATTTTTGCTTCATCTGAGTTAATAAAAAATTGTGATTTAATCATATAATTCTACTCTACTTTAGATGACTTCTAAATAAGGCAATATATGTAGATTATTTTTTATAGAAATAATTTGTATTATATATAACTTTATAAGGCAATATACATATAAATTATATTTCTTTTTTAGAAATAATCTATATTATGTATAACTAAAAATTCAAAAACTTAGAAATGCTAATTCTCAAAATCTCTAAAACTTAAAAATTCAAAAACTCAGAAACACTAATTTTCAAAATCTCTAAACTCAAAAACTCAGAAACGCTAATTTTCAAAATTTCTAAAACTCAAAAACTTAGTAATTTAAAAACTCAAATTCAAAAACTTAGAAATACTAATTCTCAAAATCTCTAAAACTCAAAACTCAAAAACTTAACAACTCAAAAACTTTAAAATGCTAATTTCCAAAATTTCAAACTCAACTCAAAATTTTTTTATTAAATAAGGTAATATGTATATAGATCATTTTTTAGAAATTATTTGTATTGAGCATAACTATATAAGATAGTATACATGTAGATTATATTCTTTTTTAGAAATGATCTATATTATATATAACTCAAAAACTTAAAATCTTTAAAATGCTAATTTTTATTATCTTTAAAATTTCTAAAATACAAAGTTACTAAAATTGCTAAATCAATATTCTTAAAATCTCAAATGCAAAAATCACTAAAATACAATTAATTTTTATTAAATTAGTAAATACTCATAGTAGTTTATTACTTATATAGAATAATCTACTTTATGTATCATCTAAAATTCTTAGAATTTCTAAACTGCAAATTTTTAAAATCTCTAAAATACAAATTTTTAAAATCTCTAAAACATATATTATGTCACATCTAATTCCAATAGTACATTATAAAATTCTTTCTCTATCTAACTATGTAGCTCTTTTAGAAAATAGTACCTCAACTCCAATTCACATTCTTAACAACATTATTGAAGATTCTTATTGTAATAATAAGGAGCTTTAGCTATTATCATAGGATATGAGCAAAGTATATGACTCTGTTAATATAGATTTATTTCAAAACTCTCTTAAAAGAATTCAATTTCTATCTTAACTTACTCAAATTATACTTAACTTATTCTCAAACCACTCCAACAAGGTTATTACTAACTTTAGATTAAGATAGTCATATACTGTTAAAAATAGAATAGATTAAGGAGAAACAATTATATTCTTGCTATAGCAAATTTACTTTGATCCTTTAATATTATATATCACTAATCAATACAAAGGCTATAGCTTAGGAGTCTCTTGGATTACAGACCTTAAAGAAAAAAAGACTAATTAGCTTCAAACATTAACTTCTGTTCTAGTATTTATGAATGATATATTGTAAATAGCTCATTCAAAAAATGAGTTTAAACAAATCCTAACAATTGCTTTATCCTTCTTCATAATAGCTAATATACAAGTCAACCCATTCAAGTATATTCTTAGCACTAATACAAAAAAACTAACACCTATTAATTTTATTTAACAATCAATTACTCTACTAGCTAAAAATACTCCTTTTAAACTTTTAGCCTACTAGTTTCTTCCAAGTTACCAACAGACTCAACAAACTAAACTCATTACTTAAGAGTCTAATAATCTTACAAATATACTCAAAACTAAACAAATAACTAATAAACAAGTAGTATATATTATAAATATAGTTATTATTCCAATACTTGAATACCATATTCATAACATTGTTTTGTCTAAAACAACTTGTGAACAAATTCTCTTAACATATCTAACTACAGCAAAGCATAAATCAAATCTCTCACAAAGTATTCTTAATAGTGTTATGCATAATCATAATATCTATAAAATTAAAAATATATAGAATATACAGCTCTAACACTATATTTCAAAATTTCTACTTCAGCTTAACAATTCAGATCTCCTAAGAATTACAACAAAAATTTGAATTCAACAACTATAAAATAATTTATAGTTTATTATAAATATTCTGCAACATCCTAACTTAATTATCAATAGATTAAACAAATACTCTACTAACTTTAAAATTACTCAACTATTTCAATATTTGAATATACAAATAGATATATACTCTAGTATAATTTTGCTAAAAACTATTATATACAATGCATATCCTCTTGAACAACTGTTCAACCAATATAACTCTTATAATATATTCAAAAAACAACTCAAAACCAAAAAGATACTTTATTTTGACCAACTTACTACAATAGATACTAGTGTCTTTTTAAAATAAAAACATCTATTTCCTCAAATAGGTTACTTGCCTACAGGCAAAACTTCAATCTGGTTCAAATTTCTTGAAAATACCTTAACTGAAAACTCTCTTGATAGAAAAATTATATAACAACAATTACTTATACCTAACAACTACTTTAGTTTCACTACTAGATATTTCAACAAAAATAAACTAAAACTATAGCTAATTACTATTAAGAATTACAATTTAATAACTATTAGCTAAGCTCATTTATTCAACTCACAACTCAACATTATCTCTATTACATATTGAATATATAATATTAATTACTCATATACAAATTATTATCCAACTCTATCTATAACCTGTAGCTCTTGTTCTAGCTGCTATCTAAATTCTAATAAAATTAAAAACTAATATACTTTTAATATCTTAACTACTCTATCAACAAAATTTTAGAGAAGAAAAATCTCTAATAATCAAACTAAATAACTTAAATTTAATGCTAATTATCTAGATTTTATTTATGTAACTACAAACAGATATCTACTTTATATACCTCCTACTTTAAATATTATTATTTATAATAATTCTGTTCTGGAAATATTTAATTCAAATAGCTCATCTCTTTATTAAAACAATATTGCAATATCTAATTCAAACTTTACAAATCTTACCTTTTATACAGACAGATTAGTTCACAACTTGATAACCAATTACTGCTCTATAGATATTAGATAGATACAAGTTGAAAACAACTTTATACCAAATTCTTTTGCTACACAAGTTCAATACTGGCTATCATCTTATAAAACAAATCTACTCACAATATTATTATCAATTAGTACAACTCCTTGTAATTGCAAAATTAATATTTTTACAAACTCACAATTTGTAATAAATAAATATTAAAAACTCACTCAAACAACAACAAATCTCTCATATTCTTACTCTTATAACAACTGGTCTATTTGATATACACTACTCAATCTTATCAAATCTTACAAACTCACTATCATATTTCATAAAATACTAGCTCATAGTAATAACAATCTAAATAACATAGCTAATATACTTGTACAAAACTACTAAATATTACTACTTCTTAAATTTAAATATACTAACCTATATAACTCAAACTTTCATATTATATAAGAAAATTTTTTTATAAAACAATCTACATGCAAGTTAATTAAAACATTATGCAATGCTCATACTATTGCAATATGGTTATCTCAAAACTATAACCAAATATAGGCCTATCTATATGACTAAATTAACTAGAACTCTACATAGTTATACCTCAACAACAACAACAAATGATCATACAAATTTACTAACTTCAAACTCAATAAACTCAAAACTTTCTGTATTAAACTTCTCTATAATGAACTACTAATACTATTACATCTTCATAAGTATTACTCAAACAATATGTCAGATAACAAATACTTTAAATGTAATCAAATAGACTCTGAACTCTACTGAATAATAAATTATAATTCTAATATATTGCAAGAAATTATTCTATAATCAATAACTAAAACTCTTAATTCTGCAAATTTGGAAATTACTCAAATATAATTCCAAATACTACAAAACTTAATTATTCACTATTTCTCTCTCCAACTATCTTTAAACCTCTTTGAAATTATTAACTTATATACTTCACTCAAAGAACTTCTCTCATATACTCTTATTTAATCAATTCTACTATATACTATTTACTTTATATAGCTTCACAAATAACTATTAAATTGTTTCTTAAACTTAACTCAAAAATTTACTAACAACTATAGTTACTATACTGTTCTGAATATGCTAACTAGAAATACTAACATAATATTCATATATCATATTCAAACTTCTAACAAAATAGAAAAAACAATCAATATCTATTAGATACTTCATAACAATCACATAACTTATATAGCTTTC
>CAJVPM010002225.1:0-10245 GCA_910592325.1 Scutellospora calospora | reverse complement strand
GTTAACTCTAGTTTTTTAGTTATGTTATTATCGTCTGAGCTTCAATTCTTGTATGTAATTTATTACCAAGTAGTTTCGTGTGAACTCTTAACTATATTTTACCCAATAAAGATAGAGACAAGACCTCACCTCAACCCATGGGTTGAAATTAAAAAAAAAAAAAACTATTGCTATAGACCTCTTTTTTCAAAACAACTTTAAATTCAGAATTATTTCTGTTTACTTATCATCTACTTACTCTAATTAACAAAATTCAACTCAAAGCAAAGTTATTTCATAGATACAACAAACAGTAGCTAATAACATACTACTTATTGTATTAGGAGATTTTAATACTAACACAGACCAACGAACTTCTACTTTATCCAAAACACAATTACTAACATTTCTACATAGTAATAATATATATAATCTGAGTGAATATACTCAAAACTTACAAAATACTTGGTATAGTACTTGATTTAGTAGCTATATTGATTATATTTAGGCTCACTACTCAGTTATCCTATACTTTCTAAACTTCCAACTAATAGATTCTAATGGAATTACTAATAGTGACCACAAGATACTTATTTCCTAATGGATCTTCCCTTTTGCTACTACTAGAAAAAATAGATGCAAAATGGTAGTAGTTGTAGGATCTTTAACTACAAGGCTATAAACAAAGAAAAATAGAAACTATTCACAGATACTGTCACTCAAAATCTTGAATAAAACAAAATCCTAACAACTGAACAAACTTCTGAGTCCATTGAGAAATTTTAGTACAAAATTCAAACAAGTATCATTCAAGCAGCTTTAACAAAAATTTCAAACAAAAAATTCAAAGCTCGCAACTTCTACTACCAATATTTTTATAAAGCAACTAAATTACATTAGAATCTTAAACAACTAGGAAATATTATTTAAACTATTAAAAAACTCTTAAACACTAACCAAAATATCTCTAATACAATTCTTTCTTAAATTACTAACCTTAATACTAAACACAAACTCAATATACCACCTTTTCTACCTAATCTATCTGAATTACCTAACTGGCTAATAGAATTTAAAACCTGCTAGAAAAAATTATATCATACTCGCAACTTAGAAAATAACAAAGAAATCTACTAACAAATTAATGAAGCTATTAAAACTCAATGTTCTCAACTCCAATCATATCCAACTAAAATTATTAATAGCCTCCTTAACTGATATACTGATCCAGTTCATTTTGATAATATAAAAACAAATAATGAAATTATCATAGACCCAACACAAATTAAAGAACACATAAGAGACCACTTTGAACAATGGACAGCCTACAGACCAATAGATAATCATATCTTTAACACAGAATAGTCAGAAGAATATCTTCCAAAATCTAATATTGATACTAACTAGTACCAAAACATTTTAAGGCCTATAAGCTCTGATGAAATTCAACAAACAATTAGCCAACTCCCTAACAATAAAGCTTGTGGCTCTACTAGCATAAGCTATAAAATGATTAAACATAGTAGAACTCTATTCATACAATCTATAACTATACTTTTTAACTTATACTTTAATTAACAAAAAATTTCTAAATAATAGAAAGATAGCCGTATATTTCCTATTTCAAAGAAACCAAACTTCAATAGTAATCTTAAATATACAAGACCAATTAGCCTCATTAAACACATCAAAAAACTTTACACTAAAATTCTAACTAACTAACTTAACTCTATTTTTACCCAACACTCTATCTTATCACTACTTAATTATATTGCATTACCAGGTAACAGTATAGCAATACCTATTCACATACTTAATAATTTATTTGAAGATGCTACTTGCAACCAAAAAGAGCTATAGCTCCTCTCACAGGATATGAGCAAAGTATACAACTCTGTTAATATCTAACTATTTAAACAATCTTTTAAATATATTTAAATACCAAACTAACTTATTAATATCCTAACAAATCTTCTTCATAACCACAACAACAAAGTTATTACCAATTTTGGACTTACTAATTTATATTTAGTTCATAATAGAATTAATTAAAAAAAAACAATAACTCCTCTATTCTGGCATATTTACTATGACCTACTCATAACAAAAATAGCTAACTCATATACTGGCTATATAGCTAAAACTTCATAATCTAAAAACATTATATCTTCTAAACTAACAACTCTTAAAGCAAATATACCTGTTTTAGCCTGTATGGATGATACCCTATAGCTAGCTAAATCCAAACAACATCTTGAACAAATACTAAACACTGCCTCTTCCTTCTTCAAAATAGCTAATATCCAAGTAAATTCAAACAAATTAACCTAAATTACAAACTCAACATCTCCATCTAATATCTACTTTATAAACTACACTATTATACCTCATCAACACAATATTCCATTTAAATTCCTTGACTGCTAGTTCACTTTAGATAACAAACAAAAAGCTCAAATTAAAATAATCTCCTAGGAAGCAATTTTACTATCTAATATCCTTAATACTAAATAAATAACTAACAAACAAGCTTGTTATGTAATTAATAGAATTATTATTCCAACACTTGAGTACTGGATACAAAATATTATTATTCCACAATCTATATACAACAATATTCTTTCCAAATATCTTACAGTAGCTAAACACAAATCACATCTTGCCAAAACTACTCCTAACAGTACAATGTTAAATCACAACATATATAATATCAAAAATATATGGGATATTCAACTACAACATCACTTTTCTAACTTTTTTAATCATCTTAATAATAATTAACTTCTAGGAATAACAACTAAAATCTGTATACAACAACTTCAAAATAACCTCTGGTCACTTACAAACATTTTCCAATATCCAAACCCACTTATTGATAGCCCAAACAAAAATACAACAAACTTTAAAATAATTTAACTTTTTTGTCTCTCTGATATTTTAATTCTTGTATATCCATCTATCTCATGGCCTAACATATATAATTATACAGCTCTTCCTATTGAAGATATAATTAATCAACACTTAAACTATCTAAACTTTAAAAAACAATTACGTAA
The DNA here is from genome assembly GCA_910592325.1 of Scutellospora calospora. NCBI lineage: Eukaryota > Fungi > Glomeromycota > Glomeromycetes > Diversisporales > Gigasporaceae > Scutellospora > Scutellospora calospora. Next base: position 7,210 of record CAJVPM010002225.1, on the reverse strand, counting down.
TAAGAAGATATTATATCTTGACCAACTAATTACAGCTAAAAACAATATACTTCTTGACTGAAAACATATCTCACCAAGAATTTAATATCTTCCTACAGGCAAAAAATCTGTTTGGTTTACTTACTTAGAAGATACTATTTTAACTCATAGATATACTAAAGAAATATCAAACTCTATACAACTTAAAGCTCCTAATCTATTTGCTTTCACTACAGAACACTTTAATACTACATATAAAAACTATGGCTTATTACTTATCACAATATCAATATTATTATAGGAAAAGCACATAGATTTGATAAATCCTCTAACCAAATATCTATTACTCATTGGCAAGCAGATTATGATCTAACAACTACAAAATATTACTCTTTACAACAAATAAACTGCAAACCATGTTCAGGATATGAACTGAATTTAAATAAAATTAGAAATTGCTACACAACAAATATCTCTGCTCCACTGTAACAAAATTCTTAGGCAGGAAAACTAAAAATGACCCTTCTATCAACTTAAACTCAATGCTAACTATATTGACTTACTATACTCTATTGCTATTTGACACTCACTCAATATCTCTCCGCCACCTACAATTTTACTTCCAAACTCTACAATCTTATCTATTTTTAAAGAAAATACATCATCATTACAATTTATACAAATTGCTAATACTAATATTAATTCTCAACAACTCAGGTTCTATACTGATAGCTCTGTAAAAGAAATTACTACAAACCAATGCTCATCTGGTATTGGGTGGATACAAGTTGATAATAACAACAATATTATATATTTCTATTCAGTAAAGATCTAATACTGGCCTTCATCCTACAAAGCTGAATTAGTCTCCATTCTGTCAGCAATTAGTACTGCATCTATGAACTGCCAAATTAATATTTTTACTAACTCACTATCTGTAATACACAAATTTAACAAAACTAAACAACAAAGCTCTAACTCTAACAAACTCTCTTCCTTCTACTACTGGCTAATTTGACAAACACTATTCAAATTTATTAAAACTTATAATCTATCTATTAACTTGTATAAAGTTTAGATACATAGTGATGATGAACTCAAAAACAAAGCTAACCAACTTGAAAACTACTATTCAATACTATTATATCTCATATTTAATTATCTAAACTCCTATATTGGATTACATATACTTCAGTGGGATGATTACCCTATTGAGTAACAAACATGATAATTTATTAAAAACATCCAAAATGTTTATAATATCGCTACATGGCCTTTCAAAAACAAATATTAACTTGGACACAACACTCTGCATAAATTAATTGGCTATTAACTTGGCTTCTTCTTAACAACAATATACCTCTCTTCTCAAGCTACACTAATTTTTCTCTCAATAAAGCCAAATTTTTCAGAGTTAAAAATATAATCAATGATCTTCCTACAATTTCTCGACTTCAACTAATCTACTCTAATATATTTTCCACTAACTAATGCTTCAACTGCAACTCTACTAATGAATACTAACACTAGATTTTTTGCAATAACAACTCATTAATTCTTGATATTATATGAAATTCAATTACAGAGTTCTTTACAATATCCAAATTAGAGATTTCTAATAATGAGCTATAAACTCTATACTAACAACTTATTAACTACTATTTACTAAACTTCCTTCAATTATTCTCGAGCTCTATATCAATTTACACTATACTCTAGAGACTTATATCTAATAATTTAGCTACTTTACTACAACTATTTATTACTTCATACAAATTAGCAACACAACTAATAATCAAATTTCTTCACAATCTATTTGATACTATTTATAAGCTAATTTGAATACCATATTGTAACAAATTTGCTCAATAGAAAAAATATTACAATATCAATACTTCATATTCTAACTCTAACCCAAACAATACCCAACTTCAACAACAAACCACAAACTCTTCTACTTCAAATTACAACTCAAACAGACAATCTAACAATAATACTCAAACTATAGAACAAATAGCTATTAGTAAAATATACTTATAGATGATACAATAGATCAAATATAGTGCATCAACTAATAACATATTATTTACTCAAATCTAGATAAGTCATAACCACTCTAGTAGGTTTGGTTTCAAATAAATTAGTTTAGTTAGTATTTATTAACATACTATAGTCTGAGTTTCAATTCTTGTTATGTAATTAAAAATTTATAAAGTTAATTCTTTATATTGAGAAACTCCTTGCAGAATCTCAATTAAATTATCAATAAAGATAGAAACATGACCTCACCTTTAATACAAAAAAAAAAAAAAAAAAAAAACAATTTTTAGTCTATCACAAATCTTCTTTAATACCCAAATTCATTAATTAATAGACCTAACAAACATACAACTACTTGCAAAATTATTAAACTCCTCAATCTATTAAACTTAGTTATTACTGCTAATAATAATTACTAATAGCCAAAAACTTATCAACATAATACATATCTATTAGAAAATATTCTTAGCAATTACTATTATATTTAATATTTAAACAACAACTTCACAAGAAAAAACTTATCTATTTAGACTAACTTATAACTTCTGAAAACAATATTCTTCTAAAGTGATAACATATCTCTTCTCGAGTCTTATATTTGCCTAAAGGAAAGCAGCTCTTATAGTTTTCATTTTTAGAAAAAACAATTACAACAAACTTATATACTAGAGAAATTATATAATCAATAGCTTTAAATTCTCCTAATTCTTTTCTATTAAGTACAGATTATTTTAAAACTAGAAAACTATAGATTTTATTAACTACAAGTAATTAAATTATTTTAGAAAAAGTTTGTAAATTCTTTTCTAACAACAACTCTATATCAATAACTCACTAGTCTACTGACTATAATCCTAGTTATATAGCCTACTATCCTAATCTACAAATCAACTGCACTCCTTGTTTGAATTGTAATCTAAACTCTAACCATATTATAAACTTATATACTATTAATGTATTAGCTACATATAGTACTAAAGTTTAGACTAGGTCTCTTACAAATAACTTTTCTAACAAACTAAAGCTCAATACTAATATAACAGATTTAATTTATAATCTAGCAATTAGATATCTATTAACTATTCCATCTTTTCCAAATATTAACTTGAAAAGCAACTATACAACTAAAATATTTAAATCTAATAAAACTTCCAAATCTTTATACAATATAGTTCTAAAAAATATTGACTAACAAGAGTTTATATTTTATACTGATAGTTCAGTACAAAATATATATACAGACCAATGCTCTATGGGAATTAGCTGGGTTCAAATTATCAACAACTAAATTATCTAAACCTTTGCTATACAAATTAAAACATGGCTCTCATCATATAAAGCAAAACTCATTACAATACTTTTAGCTATAAGTACTACACTAAAAAACTGTAATATACAAATCTTTACTAATTCACAATTAGTAATATCCAAGTTTAACAAAGTTTAACAACAAACAAAAAACTACAATACAAAAACAAAATATAATTACTAGCAAATTTGAGAAACCTTATTTAACTTTATTAAATCACAAAATATTAATATTACCTTTCACAAAGTTCTAGCTCATAGTGATAATGAGTTTAATAATACAGCAGATTATTTAGCCTTACACTATTTACTCTTAGGATTTCTTGAATTCAATCATACAAACTATTTTAACAATTCTTATATATTACAATAGGAAAACTTTTTTATTAAACAACCAATATGTAAATTTATTAAAAATATCTGCAATGCTTTTACAATAGCTATATGGTCTTCACAATTTAGAGCACAACTTTGAAAACAATTCTCAAAACAAGTTAATTGAAACATAATTTGAGCAGTAATTAATAACAACTTTCTATGTTCATCCAGCTATACTAACTACAAACTAAGCAAAACTAAAACTTTTAGAGTTAAAAACCTTTTAAACAATCTTCCTATTATATCTCAATTACATACATACTATTTAAATATTATTAAAACAAAACAATGTATCTCTTGTAACCAAATAGATAATAGTATATATTAGCTATTCTGTTTAAACCTACAAATAATCTTTGATATAATTAAATCAAATATATAATATAACTTTATATTAGATAATTTTGATATTTTACTATCACAAATTTTATATCTTCAAAACTTCTTTATTAATTATTACTCCTTACTATTACTACAACTATTCTCTAACAATATCTCACTTTACTAATCTATTATAAATCTTGTATCAAATAACTTCATACAACTACTATACCCATATTCAGTCTCTCACAAAATAGCTTAACAACTCATAACTTTACTATTTATAAAAATATTTGAATCAATACACAAACAATTATAGAAACCCTATTATGTTAAACTTTCTGAATAGAAACAAACAAATAATATAAAATTTTATAAACAAAATCCTCAAACTAATACTATACAACCAAATATAACTTAAACATATTACAACTCTAGCTTAAATAAAATTAGTTATATATGTAGATATACCAAAAAATAATACAAAAACTCTCTCTGTTCTTCAGAAGGACTAGCATATTATAAACTATATATTTGGTCTGTTAAATAGATTAAATATAGTATTCCTTCTAATAATATAATCAACATTTAAATTTTGATGAGTCATGACCACTTTAGTAGGTTTAGGGCATAGATAAATTAGTCTAAGTTTCAAATCTTGTCATATAGTTTAAAATTATATTTTGTAATAGCATAGTATACTAAAATTTTTAATTAAACTATTAATAAAGATAGAAACATGGCCTCATCTTAGCTTTGCTTAAAAAAAAAAAAAAAAAAAAAACAAGGAAAAGAATAAGATACTAATACTTATAAACTAAATTTATGAATAAAAAGAATTAGAAAAGAATAAAAACTAAAAATAAATTAAAGAAATTAAATACTAAATCTAAAGACAACAATCTAGTTTAGATTTTAGCAAACAAAAAAAATTAACAAAAATAAATTTATAAAATTATATAGCACTAAAAAATTATATACTTTATGAATGATATACCTTAATTATACTAAGAATTAACAAAAATAATTAAAGGTATAAAATTGATTTTTTATAACCAAAGAAGAACTACTCTATAAGAAAGACTGAAGAATAAAAAATAATCTACTGAAAGTATTGCAAAAAAAAGAAATTAAACTGATAATAGCTCTAATCTATAATTATACAATATGAATTTATTTTAGAAAAGATATAATATTTAATAAAATTTGTAATTATTATTACTAGCTCTAAATATATAAAGATATGTATTATTAATACTGAGAATTCATCTTTTATAGAACTCTAAAAGACTAGTTTAGACTATTATAAAAACTAAATTTAATTTTTTTTTTTGTTGTTAAAGCAGCTTATATTGCCAAAAGAATTTTATTAGTATTGTAACTAAGATTATATATTGATAATCTCTACTATTTGTAATTATATGAAGTGTGTATAACAAGCTATATATACAACTTTAGTTATTATCTATTTTAAATAGTTTACTATACAAATGTTAGGCTACTCGATTAGTTCTACACTATGCTGCTATACCTGTAACTTACCTGTAATTTACCTATTTAAATACTTTATTTATTAACCTATACAGATCTAACCTATACTCATTTTATAGATTTATTTAGCTTAGACTCTTGTAGATGTTTATACAACTCTAGGTTCTACTGTAGTTCTTTACTAGTTAGTCAATATAGTCTTTTTTCAGTATTTAGCTAGTTCTAATTACTTTTTGTATTGAGACCTTGAAACTTTCTACCTTTATTAAACTGAGTTTTCTTTTCAAATAGACTTTAGCTGATATAGTTTTGTCAGAAGACTGTACTACTTTACTAACTCAGAATTTCTACTATGCAAATTCTCTGCTCATATATTCTATTAAAATTTATTTATATAATATTATGTTATATTTCTAAGTTTAGATTAATTTGATATAATTCAATTTACAGAAGTATACTCTTAAAAATAAATAGGATTTACTATAAAATATTACAAGGTCTAGAAAATTATTTAAATTCATTAACAGTAGAATTTGAACTCTAGACTTATTATATAGCAGTTTGATAACCTAATTACTATATTAGATCAACAGACCTTAAAATTAACTAATTTTAATTTTAGATAATAATTATTTATAATTATTATTATAATTTTGTATAATATAACTATATAAAATAAATAAAGATATGACTTCTCAATCAACTCTCCCCATAGATCATTTTGACTATTTTTTGAGCTAAAGGAAAAATATAATTTTTTAATAAACAGTATTAAGAAACAATACAAGTAGCAATAAGCAAAAAGAGAGAGTATCTAAAAGTACATATATTGATAAAGAAAACCTAGAAAACCTTGAAAATAACTAGAAGGAAACTCACTTTAAAGAAAATTCGAAGAAATTTTTGGAGAAAAGTAGAGATTTGAATTTACCTTGTTACATAGATCATTCAATGTAATACAAGAGTTACAAAACAAGGTAAACAAACTTCACATAGATAGATAACTAATCTGACACGTCACATGTAAGCCAACAGAAGAGAAGTATACAGTGCTTAAACTGAACAGAACACAGGCAAACAGAAAAAGTTCCAGGGAATTTAAGTAAAAAGCTGAAGTCACTAGAAGCAAGAGTAGGATAAGGCTAACCAAGATGTCAGCAGACAAAAAGCATAGTCAAACAGTACATCTAGAAGAGAGATCTCTAATGAGAGAGAAGAAGATTGCAAGCCTCAAATTAATACTCAAAGAAGAAGAACCTCAGAAGCTTACTAGCATAATAGAAAATATAAAAGGAAGTCGAGAGAAGATAGATGTGTATGTCTCAAGAATCACAAGAATAAGCACCAAGATTATCTCAGTAACTAGAAACTGGTGTAGAATAATAAAGAAGATAATTATCGAAGAGGAGAGAGATTTTCTGAATAAAGCACTTGAAGAGCTTGAACAAGAACTCAGAGCTGCAGAAAAGACTAAAAAGAGTGTAGCAGAACTTAAAGAAAATAAGAATCTATCAATAGAGGATAATTCATAGCCTATAGAAAAGATACAAGAAGAAACAAAGAGCAGTAAAGAAACCAAAATAGAAGAATTCAGTTAAATACTACAGGAATCAAAAGGAAAAAGAAAAGAAGGCGCTAGCTCAAAATCAATATTAGAACAGGAGCTTGAATATTTAAATAGAAAACAAATAAA
>CAJVPM010002224.1:0-10250 GCA_910592325.1 Scutellospora calospora | reverse complement strand
AACTGTTCAAAAAAATTTTTTTTTAGCCAATCAAAATCTCATGTTTTTTTACTCCCCCCCTCCCTATTTAGAGTTGCAGATCATTTATTAGTGTTATGTTAAACATAGGATCAAATTGGAATGGCCAAACCTCTAAACAACAAACAGATAAAGAAAAAAAAAACAAACAAAGTAAAGTCCCACTACTAAAGTAGAAGACCAGATAAAAATTATGTATATATAATACCTAAGTTATTTTTAGATTCTTAAAGGAGTAAAGTACTATCTTACAGAAAGAATATCATCAACATGGATTTCCTATGACATGTATTAAGCTTAAACATATTTGTTATTTGTATATAGCATAGAAAACAACAGGCTGATATCTAATAGTATTTGTCAATACATGTTGCAGATTTTTTGGAGAGAGTAAACCAAATTCCCCAAAATATACTAAGTAATTTAAAAAAAAAATCTAAAAGACAAAGTTGTTAAAGGCCACTTCTAAGAGAGTAAGATTTTACTACTTGTTTTCTTATTAAATAATACAAATATATATTATATCTAGCTATCTCTATGCTAGCAGACTACTGTGAGTATCACTTGAAATAACAGAGATATTTAATAATTTTTCTTACTTCTGCTACTACTTTTTTGATAGTATCTAAGAATTACTTCTAGATAATATGACTAAAAAGAGCTTGCAAGGAAAGTATTTACCTATAATATATCTTAGAATACTTAGAAAAGAATATTGTTATCTGTATAATAAAAAAGTGTTTTCGTAAGTTGGGTTTTCTTTTTGCAAAAAAGTAGTCAGATGATCAATGGTAAGAGTTAATATATAAAATAAATAACTTATATCTATTTGTATTTATTAATATCAGATATAATTTCTATAATATGACCTGTCTGCTTGTTAAAACTACCTTCTAATATATCAATATTGATATTGCAGGAAAAGGTAAACTCTATATTATTTTTATTTTTATTATTTTTTGATTTATCATCATTAGCCAAATTTTTAACTCACTCAAATTCTTGTGAAATAATGTTACTAAGTTTGTAAATCTCAATTAAGTGACTGAATAATTGCTTATTATTTGTAATTCACTTATAATATTTATTTTGATCATAACATATATTAGAGATATAAAAAGTTTTATTATTATTAATAAATAATTCTAAAGAAAGAGTTTTTTTGCATTTACTACAATATTGCTGCTTATTGCTATTATAATTTTCTATAATAAGATTCATATTTGTAACTAACTTTTTTATTTAATTTATTATATTTAAAACTTTAATAGTGAGAATTTTTAAAGCAAAAATTAGTCTAATTTTTCAATATAAGTAAATTTATATTGAAAAATTAGAACAAAAAGTAAAGAATAGTATTATAATCAAATCTGAGTATTTTTTATTCAGAAAAAAAAATTTTCTTCAAATTTTATCATAATATTCACTAGTAAGACTATATATAATAAAATAAAGATTAGTTAATATTTTTAGAAGAAAAATTAATATAAAATATAATCTAATCTGAAAGTTTTTTTTTATTAACAAAAAAAAACTTAGAAAAAAACTTTATCTTCTTAATTATATTATAAAACACTTGTTGGTATATCTTTTTTAATAAAATTAAGATTAGCTTAATAGTTTTTTAAAAAAATATATAAATATACTAATCTAAAATTTTTCAACAAAAATTTCTTGAGAAAAAAACCTTGTCACAAATTATATTATACTATTTATCTATTTTAATCAATATTGAATATAAGTATAAATATATCTAATAAAAAAACTCAAATAATAACTTCTTTTTATTCAAATTATAAGTATAAGTACTTGCTGATTCGCCCTGAATTGTATTATAAAATATGCTTTTTTAACAAAAAATAATAATAATAAAATTAAATTTAAAATTAAATATTATTAGTATAATAATATAGACAAACCTAAAGTTTTTAAAAAGATTTTTACTATCAATATAATAATTAGTTTTTCTTTTAAAACAAAACTCTCTTCTCAAAGTATCAATTGATTCACTTGTTTTTTTTTTAGATTAAAATAAGAATCAGCTAATATATACAGAATTTTCTAAATACAATAATATAAAAACAAATATCTAACCTAATTTTTTTTTTTAAAAAAACCTTCTCTTTCCTCTCTAAATTGTGTAGTAATATTTTAACTACTTAATTATCTTTTTTAATCAAAAAAATTTAAAGTAAAAATTAATCGATATTTGCAAATATATATATACACTGTATATATATAAGAGTTTAAGCCAAACCTAAATTTCTTTATAAAAAATTTTCTTCAAGTTGTACTCCAAGTTGTATCATAAAATTTAACTAGACAGTCTTTTTTGTTTTTTGTATTTTTCTTTGATTAAAAAAATGTTTCAAAGTATAATAAGATATAGTAAACTAGAATTTTTTTTAAAAAAAAAAATCTTATTTTTTCAAGTTGTATTGCAAATATTTAACTAGTTACTTAATACTTTAAATAAGAATCATTAATATATTTAAAGAAAATAGATATAAAATATAATCTAATATTAAAAACTTCTTCCTCTTTTTTTGTCTATATTCCCTATACAAGAAATGAATAAGTATAAATATGATTATATCATTTTGAATATATTTATATTAATCAACTATTATACTATATATATCATATAGGGGTGAAAATTTTAATAGTAATACTAGAGTAGTATTCTTATTAGCATAGTATTGATTAGATATAAGCTTAATTAGAAGTTAGTTAATATCTAAATATTTTATTATATAAAAATAATTTATACTTCTAACCAAAGTTGTAGAAGTTATTTATCTAATTTTAACAATACTAAAATTATTAAAATTGCCTAGTTAGAACATGAGATATAAGCAGTTAAATCATTATAATTATAGCAAATATTAATATAAGTGTAAAAATAAAAATATTCATATCTTATGATTTACTAAACAAATTTTAGTGATTTAGCATTATTGAAATCAGAATACTTGAATATACAACTTTAATTAAAGATATTAAGAAGATTTATTTTGTAAATATCTTAAAGTTTTATATTTTATTAAATTTTAAAAATTTAATTTTCAAGATATTTTACTAAGTAAATCCTCTTTATTTTCTAATTAAAGTTGTAGAGACAAGTATTCTAATTACAATTTTGCTAAAATGCTAAAATTGGTTTAGTAGATCATGAGATATGAGTATTTTTATTTTCATGCTTATATTAAGATTTGACATAATTATAAAAATTTAACTGCTTATATCTTGTGATTTAATTGAGCAATTTTAGGAATTTAATATTGTTAGAATTAAATAAATGATCTCTATATCTTTAATTAGAAACAGAAATCACTTTTATATAATAAAATATTTAAATATTAACTGACTTCTAATCAAGAAATCTCATATCTAATCATTACTATATAATAAGTTATATGTTGCTATGCTTGTAAAAATTCTTATTATTTAATATTTGCCATTATAGTAAAAAATTATATAATAAATATCAATATATTATAATAATTCAGCTTCAACTGATTGGTCAATATTCTTTAAACTTTAGGGTTTAAACAAATTTGTACAGATAAATATTATAAATTTTATTTGAAAAAATACCTTATAGTCTTTTAGCTAGTTGAATTACTTTTGTTCTACTATTTTTCTGATTTCTTTTTAGACAAATTATTAGTTTTAATAGTTATATCATTAATTATTAGCATACGGAAAGCTACAAGTAAAAAAAAAATAAAAAATTTGGAGATTTTACTATTTTTGTTTTACTAAATTTTGGAGGTTTTACTAAGTTTTAGATATTTTATCTATTTTAGAAGTTTCAGAAATTTCAGAAGTTTCAGATTTATTTCACTTTTGAGAGAGTTTCAGTTTTATTTTTTGGATTTTGAAAATGAGTTTTGTCTAAAATACTAATTGTATTTATATATAATTCATATTGTAGTTCAATTATTACAATATTTAAATAATAAAAATTATAATAATTATAATATATGAATTTATTTTGTGTTCAAAATTACAATTATATAAAATATTAATTTACTAAACTTATGTAAAAAATTATATAAAATACATAAAATTACAGTAATTTCATAGCTCTACTGATACTAAGTAGCTGATTAATAGCTTACATTAGATTTTACATATGCTAGTAATACTAATTCTTAATGCTGATTACTACTTCTTAAACTACCTAACTAATTTTTAATACTAGCTTAAAACACTATATTAGATTTAATCTTTATTGTGATTAGCTTATTATCTTTGTACTACACCTAAATTAAAATGCTATAGCATACTCAATTTTGAAAGACTATTGGCAATGCTATCTGCTTTGCGCTAACAACTCTACTTATAATACTCAAATATTTGCTGCAATTAATAAAAAGATTTATAGTATATAACAAGAGAAATGAGAAAAACATTTATTAATAAAGTAATACTAAAAATTTTCTTAAAAACTAATATTTTTATTAAACTTATATACTTATTTAATTATTTAGTACTCTTTAATAAAGATATTAAATTTAACTATTCTTAATATTGTTGACCTATGAAACATAAGAAAAAACACAAATTCCTTAATAACTTTCGATCTACTGGTCCAAATTGGATGAAATATATACTATTGGAATCAGCTCACTGAAGCAGATCTAATGAGCCAAGAATCATTAAAATCTAATTACTGGATCCTGAGATAATCAAGATCTGACTTTTTATCATAATTTGTACAATCTGATTAGCTGATGATTACTGCAGGAGATTCGTTACATGAACCATATCTATTACCTATGGTTTTTGAGACACTTATATTATTTATCATATATAGTGTTGTTAGGCAAAACTATTTTTTGGTAAATGGCAAAAGTCAAAACTGGCAAAACTCTGGTAAAACGGCAAAACTCTGGCAAAATGGCAAAACTCTGGCAAAACAGCAAAACTCTGGCAAAATGGCAAAACTCTGGCAAAATGGCAAAACTCTGGCAAAATGGTGAAACTCTGATGAAACACCTAGTAAAGCTAAAACTCCTAAAGAAAGTCAAGATCATATGAGCGAAAATTTTGAGTTTGAATGCTATGATTAGAGTATGGAATGAGCAGGCTTTTGGGCCTAACGGACTTTAAAATATAAGGGTTTTACTAATTAAAATTATTGTTATACTAATTTTAATTAGTAAAACCCTAATATTTTAAAACCATTAGGCCCAAAAGCTCACCCATTCTATACCCTACGTATAATGAAAGGCTATCGCTTTGTTTATTGCTTTTGCATATTCTTATATAAGCCACATGCTGTGCTTAAGAGCCACATACAAAATATTTTGATTCACCAGCATGGCTCAGTCTTTCCAAAGTCTTAGCATTAGAGGATTTGATATATGAGCAGAAATTTCTAATTTCTGTGATTATTTAGATTGAACGATGAGATTAAATTGAATCTAAGCCAATAATATATAAAATATGATGTGATTACTAAGATTAAAAGTGCTGATTTGATTAGTGATTGTATCCTATTTATGAGTAGTGATCCGAACAGATTAACTATAATAACTATTATTATAGTTAATCTGTTCGGATCACTACTCATAAATAGGATACGATCACTAATCAAATCAGTACTTTTAATCTCAGTAATCACATCATATTATTGGCTTAGATTTTATTTAATCTCATCATTCAATCTAAATAATCACAGAAATTAGAAATTTCTACTCATATGTCAAATCCTCTAACGCTAAGACTTTGGAAAGACTGAGCCATACTGATGAATCAAAATATTTTGTATATAGCTATTAAGCACAGCATGTAGTTTATATAAGAATGTGCAAAAGCAATAAACAAAGTGATAGCCTTTCATTATACGTATTGAGTATTATTAAAAGAAAAACTAGACTTCAGGCTTTTGAACTAATAATAATCAATTTAGCCTTGAAAATTCAAAGCAATAATTCTGTTTTCTTTTATTAAGGCTTATTTATGTATTAATATTATTTGTATAAAATAAACTTTTAAATAAATTTATTGTTAAAAATTTTTTTTTTGCATTTCATCATTAAAGCTTTAATATATATATAAGTAATTTGTTAATATTATTATTACCTGCAATTATTTCCTAATACTCGATGTTATCTGGCCCTAAATCTCAGGACTAATTTTAATAAAATAATTGTTATATTATTGATTTATATTTAAATAAATTTATTACTATTTTGTTAAGATTTTTTTTTAGCATTTCATCATTAAAGCTTTAATACATATGTAAGTAATTTGTTAATATTATTATTATCTACAATTATTTTCTGATACTCGATGTTATCTGGCCCTAAATCTTAGGGCTAATTTAAATGAAATAATTGTCATATTATTTATTTATAATAAATCAAATATAGTAAAATTTAATGTTACAGCTAATGTTAAAAATAACTAATACTAAAATTCGAACTTATATTAATATGAATTTTTTAAAATTTTTGGAAGCATTGTTTTTTACCTTTTTTTATGGTTGAGTTAGCGTTTAGAGTTAGAATTAATAATTAAAGAATATATATAAGTTTATATTTTTAAATTGAGATCTCAAATATTAGCTTCAGTTGTTTTTAACATTAGCTATAATATTTAATTATTGATTAAAAAAGATTATACATATATGATAGTATGATTATACATATATATGTGATTGTGATAGACTAAAATTAAATATTAGATTAAGTAAAATTCTATACTAGAAATAGTAATTGTATCTATTTCAAAATTCAAACCTGGTTATCTGTGGTAGGTTATTATTATTACTTATTTTTTTTTAAATATAAATTTTTAAATTTTAATATATTTTTTTAACAAACATATTTTAGGTTCTATTTTTTTATTAATTATTAAGTTTATTAATAATTTAATTTATTAAGATATAGTATAAAATAATAATATAATTACTATATTTGATTTAATTAGTATTAAATATAAAACAATTAATTTATTTGTATTTTATATTTTAGCAATTTTTAAAATGAGTTCTAGTGAAGAAAATATTAGTACATCTACTTCTGTTATAGAAAAAGACAAAAAACATCTTGGTGGTCGTCCAGATAGTTTAGTTTGAGATTATTTTACTAAAGGTAAAAAATCAGGAAAAGGAAGATATAAAGCAACTTGTAATTTTTGTAGAATATCTTGGAATTGTGGTGAACCAATTAAATTAGAAAGTCATTTAACAAATCATTGCTCAAAGGCAGATTCATCAACTATTAGATTTTTTCTTTCAAAAATTCTTTCTGATAATTCTGAAAAAAATAAATCTAATAAAAAAAGAAAAAGTAATACTTTTGGAAAACTTGATCAATATGTTAGTATAATAGAATTAGATCAACAAAAAATTAAAAGAATTCATCTTGCTTGAACTAAAGCCTTTGCTATTTGTGAAATTTCTTAGAATATTATTAAAAATCCATTTTTTATTGAAGCATTAAAAGAAACAAATTTATCTTATAAACCACCAACATGTTAATTTTTATCTGATCAATTATTAGAACAACAATTAGCTCTTATTAATCAAAAATCAAATAAAATATTTTAATAATATTCAAATTTAACATTGGGTAAATATATTTTATATTTTAATTTTATTCTAAATTAAATAAATTATAGTTAATTAATTTAATTTAATTTAGCATTAGATGGTTGGACTAGTAAAAAAAATTTTTCAATTTGGAATTTTATAATAATTACACCTGAGTATAAAGAATACTTGTATAAAATTTGTGATTATTCAGATGAAATACATATAGGAGAATTTTTAGCTAATAAAATTAATGAAGTTTAGATTCTATTGGAGCAGATCATTTTTTAGCTATAGTTAGTGATAATAGAACTAATGTAAAACTTGCACGAAATATTATTTCTTTACAACATCCATATATTTTTAGTATAACATGTATAGCTCATGCAATTAATCTAGTTGCACAAGATATTTTAAAATTTGAATGGGCAGATAAATTAATTAGAAGATGCAATATTTTGTATAATTTTTTTAAATCTTCAGATCGAGCAGGTATAAAATTTAATTATATTTATATAATTTTTAATTTTAATTATAAATTTAATTTATTATAATAATTATTTATTATTTAATTTTATTTATTAAAGGAGCAGAACTAAGATTATTAATAGAACAAATGAATATAACTAGTAGTAGTCATAAAAATTATTCTAAAACTAGATGGACAACTGCAAGTGAAACAATTGAAAGTGTTTTACATTTAGAAAAAGTTTTAAAAAAGGTAATAAATTAAATTTTAAAATAGTATTAATTATTAATTTTTAATTTTTTTTATTTTTAGATTGTTGAGGATAATATTTTAACAAATGATCAAATTAATAGTATTATTAATCGTTATGATTTTTTTATTCATTAAAAAATACTAAATTTTGTATTATTACTTTAAAAAAATTAATTTTATTATTAGAAAGAAATAATATAACACTTGGTGATTGTTTTTTAAGTCTAGCTAAAACAAGTGCAATAATTAAAAAATTACTAATACAACAATATAAAAAGTTTCGACAACATTGTATTAATATTTTAAATAGAAGATTTGAAGAATTTGATGATGATTTATATATTTTAGGATATTTTTTAATGCCAAATTTTCGTAGTAAATATAATTTATATTTTATTAAAATAATATTAATATAATTTTAAAATATTATTTAATTTAATTTTAAAATTTTATTTTAAAATATTTAATTTTATTTTAAAATAATATTTATTTTTTTAAAAAATTTATTTTAAAATAATATCTAATTTTATTTTAAAATAATTTAATTTTATTTTAATTTATTTTAAAATAATATCTAATTTTATTTAAAATAATTTAATTTAATTTTAATTTATTTTAAAATAATATATAATTTTATTTTAAAATAATATTTAATTCTATTTCAAAATAATAATTAATTTATTTTATAATTTAGATTTAGGATTTAAAAGTAGACAATTTTCTAGAATTATTAATATTGTTGGCACTATTTGGCAAAAATTTGAAAAAGATTGTACAAGTTGGAATATTTTAGTTGCTCATCTTCGACTTTATAAAGAAAAAAAATATCCATATGATCAACTATATACACAAGGCTATGATATTTCTATAACATGGTGGAATTCAATTGAACCAAAACCTAAATATCTTCAAGAATTAGCATTAAAAATTTTATTAATTGTTTCTAATAGTATTTCATATGAAAGAAATTTTTCTTTACTTACTTAGCTAACAGGAAACAAAAGAATACAAATAGATATTCAAAATTTAGAAACAAGTGCAAAATTATGTACATATTATAATTCTAATGCAAAAAAAGAACTTTCTTATTTTTCAAATGAAATGACTGAAAATGAAGTTTTAGAAATATTAAATCAAACAAATATTAAAACTTTTGAAAAAAGATTAGAAAAAGAAGGGTTAGATAAAGATGAATTATTATTACTTGATAATTTAGATTTTAGTGAATCTTATACTATGACTAGAGAAAATTTAGTTTTATTTTTAGAAGAAAATTTAGATTTAAATGATGAAATTTTTATTGATGATTTAGAAAATTTTCCAGATATTGAAGATAATGATGAAGATTTATCATTAGAGACTAATGAAATTTTAGAAAGTATTGATGAACAAACTAGTCAAATTTCAGGACATGATGATTATAATTGGGATCCTAAAGATTATTTAAACTCAGATGATGATTAAAGATAAATATTTAAATAAATATTAATTTTATTATTTAGTAAAATTTTATATTAATTATATTTATAAATATTTATAATTTATAATATAAATTAAAATATATATTAGATTTTAATTTTTTATTATTAAGCTCTTTTTTAAATAGAAAGTTTTTTGCCTGATTTGTAGGTTTTTCTTTCTATTAATATTTTTAAAATTTATTATATAAATTAAAATATATATTAGATTTTAATTTTTTTATTATTAAGCTTTTTTTAAATAGAAAATTTTTTTATTTAGTTAGCACATTTTTCTTTTTATTAATATTTTTTAAATTTTTTTTTTTAATTTTATTTTTTTATTATTAAATATTATTTATTATTTTTTTATTTTTATTTTTATTTTTTTTTAATTAAAGGCAGCTTATTTTGCCGAGCGAATTTTATTAGTTTGATATATAGGGTCATCTATTTACAATCCTCTACAGTTTGTAATTATATGAAGAGTGTATAACCTGCCGCACAT